>JASAND010020263.1:0-41079 GCA_030248195.1 Trissonchulus latispiculum
GTCAAAAATTTTGGGGGGATACCCCCAACCCCCCCAAAAAACTATGATTTATGAGTCCCCCACCCTCCGTCAGGGAAATTTTTTTCCCCCAGATTTTTTGCCCAGCCACACCACAACCATGGGGGCCGGGGTCGGGCCAGGCCCGTGGTATTCCCAAATTTTGACATTGAGACAGGGGTTTTAAGGTACTGGTTTCCTTTCGGCTATTTTTGACTCCTACGGCTTTAATCCTTTACACATAGGAGCTGAAACTTGCAGCGACCAACCTATTTCCGTGCTCACTTTAACATTTTAGGACCAATCCCCATATTCTTAGGCCAAAAGATAAGAAAGTTTTGGTTTTTGGACGTAAGCTCCCAGTAGGTAGACAAGACACAGGATTAGTTGGTATGACTGGAAAGATGACTCGAAAATGAACATTTTGCTCTTCTAGCCTTGAGCTCTATCTCAGTGGTTAAGTCAGTATAAGCAAAAAACTGTTTTTAGGGTCAAAAATGGGCATTTTCGAGGAAATCAGTTTTTTTCAAAGTTTTAGACATATATAAAGGACAAGGGGTGTAGACTCTCAATCGATAACATCGTCCAAGGTACATTTTGTGAATAGCTATTAGCCGGACTTTGTTGCTTTCAGCTAGAAATTTGGCCGAAAAACTTCATTTTGGCAAAACTGCGATTATTTTGTTTCGAACATCGATTTCTCAAAAACTACTCCACAGTTTCCGGAGATCTTAGGCAGAATCGAAATTCACGCTTCTGCGGAGGACGATTTTCTTAGATTTGGGCTAAAACTTATTGAGTAGCAAGAAAACTCAATGCGAAGTTGCGAAATTTCGTGTTACGTACTGTGCATTTGGCCGATTCTGAATAGCTCCGTTTGGGCCGAAGCTGAGCCAAATCCAAAAAAACATCCCATATGCTCCTTCATGTCGTGCCACAAAAGAACTTTTGGCCGATTCTTCAGTTTTGAGAAATCGATGTTCAAAAACTTTTGGTCCATATTCATTCTCGTAGATGTCAGCCATTTTTAGAAATTTCTGCTATGTTTTTGCCAATTTTGCCGATTCTTTAAGTGCATGTGAATGCCCAGATAATGATCTTTAAAACGATGTATAAAGCTCTTTTTAACTCAAAAAATTGCGAAATTTTTGGCCATTCAAAAAAAATCACCACGAAAACACTGCACAAAAGGATACCACCACCTTAAACTCCAAGCCTTGATTAAGAACATGTTTACAAAAGTCTAAAATAAATTCTATATAATTAAAAAGGACCATAATAACATGCTCATTTCTCAACATAATAAACACTTTAAACCACAAATTTGGACTTTTTTTGAAAAATTTTAAAGAATTTACCCTAACAATGCCCAATTTTTCTTCAATTTTCCTTTTTTACTAATGTGCAAACCTATATATTTTTATTGTACACCATTTTTTTGAGAATCATCCCACAAAATAGATATAACCACTCTTTCGGACGTTTTTGAGCCCAATACAGCTACTCTGTGATTAGCCCATAATTTCGACACAACACACCTCAAGTTCAATACTGATTAGCCGCAGCCATAAGGGGGAACCGCATTTTCCTATTTTGGCCGAACTTTTTTATTATATGGGCTAGATGCGAACTTTATACCATCGTACTTGGCGTATGAGCCCAATCTTTTGAGCTTTTTTTCACTACTCAAAGTTGCATATGCCATTAGGCCTAGATCTATAATGCAAAAAGTAGCCGAGAGGAGTTTAAACGTGGTTCCTACTTATATCTCAAAAATTGTCATATTCAACTCAAAAAAAAAATTTGAAAAATGCAGAAAACGATGTAATTTAATATAACTTATTAGTCCTTCGTGTAGATAATGGTTTTTTTACGTTCAATTGAATGTCAAAATCCACAATTGGACCTGTCCTGTGTCCTCCAGTACAGAGCTAGCTTTCAAGTACTTTCAAGGATTTTGGCCTCTAGCTCTCTTGGGGAAGCGAAATTATACAAAATCAAGACCACATAGGATGATGCAGCATCCTCTGATAAATGCCATCATTTCCCTGTTTGGTTATTAAAAGGTTTTCAAGAAAATTTGGTAGTTTTTTTCCTCTCCAAAGTGGTTTTTTTTCACATTGCATTAGCAATGTATGAGACTAACAGTGCATCGTATCTATCTCCTTGATTTTGGTTGTGTCGGGAGATGAAGACTTTACATCATTGCAGGTATTTGCAAAACTTTTTGTGGTTTTTTTTAGTCAAACGTTACGATTTTGTCCAAATTGATTTGCAAAATTCTAGCATGGTTAGTCCAAAAGTATATATATATATAGGCATGAGGTGTGCCTATGCGGGGGGGGGGGGGGGGGAACCCCTCCCTCCAAATGGAAAAAGTGCTGACCCCACTCTCGAAATTTTGAAGGCATACCCCACCCCCAAATGGACAAATCCCAGACCCCACCCACGGAAATTTGCCAGGACCCCACCCTCAAAATTTTGAGAATTTTGCCTCAAAATTAGTAAAAACTGAAAATTTTTTGGAAAATGAGAAATTTTTTGCAAAAAATCGAAAAAGTAGGTTTTTTCGACGAAATGAGCAAAAATGAAGAAATATTGTTTGATTTTGGCTTAAAATAACGTTTTTAAGCGAATTCAAAAATTTTCTCTTTTACCCCCCCCCTGTGTTCGATTTTTCCGGACCCCACCCCACCTCAAACCGGCTGACCCCACCCTCCTAATTTCGGCTACCCTCTCCCAGTGATTTAAGGTACACTTCATGCATATAGGTGTCATTTCAGTGTCATAAAATGAGAAAGGAGTGAACCAAATGAGTTGGTCTTTGGCAAGAAAGAGTCGCGCTTCACGTTAGTGTATTGGAGCTCATGAGGCTCCAACTCCTTGTCCAGGAGGCGGGTGGGTTTTCCCCCCCCCATGGCTATATATATGTCCCACTGTAATATTTATAGTTAAGCACTCCAACTCCGTTCAGCATTTGTTCGCTTTTATGCTATTTCGCAGATGTCTATGAAGGTATGAAAACGTCTATTCCGACGAAACCTTCTTTAACACAACGTATATAGTGTATATGCATGGCATTTTTTTGGGTTTTGAAAAATGGGGGGGGCTTCAGTGGGGCTTCGGGGGGGGGGGGGAAGTGGGGGCAGTTTCCTGGAACTTTGGGGCTGGGGGTGGTAAATCTTGGAAGGTTGGCGGTCAACCCGTAGAAATGTGATACACCCAGTAAACCCCCACACCACTGGCATTTTTTTGTGTGTGGCTCTTGAAAGCGGGGGGGTTCCGCCCCCCCCTGCGGGAGGGTGCGGGGGCTTCCCGAAAAGGGGGGCGACCCAAAGGTAAAATATACCGAAATTTTTAGCGAAAAAATTTGTATTTTTAAGGTAAAAAAAAACGCAAAAAATCGCTGTTTTTAAGCTTAAAATGAGCTTATAAGTCCATAAATGAGCTGCAAAAATTGAGAAAAATTTTTGAAAATTTGACCTCAAAACCTAATTTTTTGACACTTTTACGACCCCCAAAAAAGTGGGGGTGGGGGCTTGCCGAAAAAGTGGGGGGGGGGGGCGAAAGTGGGGGGCTCCGAAGAGCGGAGGGGGAACGGCGAAAACGCGGGGGCCCCCCACCCCCCCCCACTTCAAAAAAATGCCAGCACCAGTAAACCCCCCCAGAATTAGGACCTCAGAAATTTCAAGAAATTGCCAAAAACGCAAAAGTTTTGGTAATGGAGCCTTTTTTTTCAAAATAAGGCCCGTTTTTAGCGTTTTAAGCGTTTTTTGCACCGGTTTTAATGTGATTTGTCAAAATTTTAGAAAAGTCTTTCAAAAAATTACCATTTTTGGCCAATTTAGCTAACTTTTGTGTCAAAAAATCGCTGGAGGTTGGGGGCGTAGCCGAAAGTGGGGGAGGGTATGTCAAAAATTCTGGGAGGGGGTAAAATTGGTCAAAAATTTTGGGAGCATACATGCGCAAGGTCCCTCTCCCCACAGGGTGTACCAGAAATTATTTTGCGCGGTCCCCGTTCGCACAGTTGGGGAGGGCGGAGGAAAGGAAAGCCATGGGTGGTAACGTAACATTTTCAAAGTAATTGCAGGGATGCAGACCCGCCTTGAATTTGCCACTCTTCTTTTACTAATGTCGCACTTGCAGCATATAATATGCTTGCGAAGGTCCTTGAGGCCTCCGCGTTATTTTTGGGCAATAAATTTGACAGCAAATTCTTTAATTAAAACTAAAGTCTAGCAAACGTAAACTGGACCAAAAGAGTGAATTTTGTGAAGAGTTTATTATCAAAGTTAGGTATGACAATGTATATATGTATTTTCTGAAAGCTGAGAAATCAAAGATTTCCAAAAATTTAAAAAAATTTTTAAATTTAAAATTTCATAAATTTTAAAACGGTAGGAAAAGAGAAATAAGCGAAAAGTAGTCGAGTTTGGTATTAAATTAAAGGTCTCGTTCAGGAAAACACGAATATGTATAAATTAAGTGGATTTAGAGCGGCACGTGGTTCCAGCGGGCCCATATCCCGAAAAAAATAAAAGTTGCTCCGATCCTTACAGACCTGGGCTCATTCGAAAGCTCTCATCACGCTGAGTGAAGGTTATAATTGGGTCATCGCTCAGAAATGCTGCCTGCGAAAGTAATTCCTCTTTAAACACCAAAAATGGGTAGTTTTAACACTTTAGGAGGGTTTAATCTAGGCTAGCTGAATCAATTCAAGCCAGTGCACCACATTTTGCGTCTCATCATTATACAAAACTACTGAAAATTGCAGCTTTGGATCTTCGTCCATGCGTAAGATAAGCTAATTTAAACAAACTTCAAAGGAGCCGCCTGTCATACCAACAACTTAACACAGGCTCTCGGACATGGCGGTTTTGGAAAAGTAGGAAAAAAGTAGGATCAATTTTTCAAAAAAGTAGGAAAAAGTAGGAACAAAAAGTAGAAATTATGACAAAAAAGTAGGAATTTTCAGGATACATAATAGATTTTGCATGCAAGTTAACTAATTTTGCTTTCAACAAAACAGTATTATGCAGCTTTTCTGTATGCCACAATCAATTCTTCATTCGTCTTAAACCTTTTCAAGACGAGCATGTAATAAGAATAACCGTCGAGGAACTCTCCCCAATTTGAGCGATAGAGACGGGCAGATAGCTGGCTGAAATTTTGCATGCAAGTCGGTAGGGCCCACAAAATTTAAACGAGAACTAACGACATTTGTCGTTTTTGCATTTTCGACTCCCTCCCATTTAAAATGCAAAACTTATTTTTGAAGTCTTGTAAAAACTTTTCCATTGCATTTAGCAACGTTATATATATTTTTTCTACAAAAGTAACCTCAATACCTGAACAAAAGGTCAAATTTCTCTGACCCTTGTATGGAATTCTATTTTTGTAATCTACAAACCTTTGAGAGCTAAAATTTTTGTAAATTGTTACCTAGCAATTTATGCAGTTTTTTAACGACCGGTCAGACGGCAGCTAACCCAGAGTGTTCTAGGCGAAGCCGAAAGCGTGTCTTTGCATCTAAGCCTAGGCCAATGCTAATATGAAGCTGCCTAGCCGGAGGGTAGTGCACGCTTAAGAACCCTTAATCCACTCATCGTCAAGAGTAGGGCGCTGAGCTTCCGGTGGAAGGTATCGCCTTGGGATATACGTATCACCACTTCTGCAATGTGGTCGACATACCTCCTGCGAGGGAGTGTTGGGTTCAGACGAGTCATGTAGTCAACATTTATCACGCAACTTTCCGGGTTTGTCTCTGATTCCACCCCATGTGCGCTTGGGGCTTGGAGTGTCGAAAGATGATGTGCTCCCCTACATTGCGTATGAGCAGTTAATGGATGCCTTACTACCGGAGCCGAAAGGCCAAGAAGGTGTCTGCTCCAGCTACCCATTGTGGGACAGCATCCAGGCGACGAAGCGAGAGTCATACTAGCTATGACTGATGGGGAGATACAAAGGTTAGCGCCCTCAGCCTCTTGGCTGAGTAGCCCGGCAATAACACCACCAACCGTTAACAAAAAAACACCGACTTTCACCTACTACAACTCTGTGTTTTTTATTTGCTCAAAAAAGTGCGCAATGACACACTTTTTTCCTGAAATGAGCAAAAAATTTTGGGCTTGTGCGCACGCTTGCGCAGTTTTTCCAGAGTCAGAAAAAAGAAATTACTAAGATTATTCACTGAAAAGGTTCATAACATTTGCTCGTGGGTGGCAATTTTACAAAATTTTTTTAATTTTGACGCAGTTACTTGCAGTCATAGCTACGCATATATTGTCTTTGAAATCGAACTAAATGACTAGGGTATGCAACTCAGTAAATTTATATTTTCACATATACTCTTTGAGTATTTGACTACACTATATATCACCGGAAAAATTTTTTCTGTTGCCTTTATTTTTCAACTTTCTGCTTTGGGTAGTGGACTTTTTGGTATTTGTATAGAATTTGGCAGCTTCTGAGGGCTCCGATTCCCTTGTATGGTTTGTTGATTTATATTATATGCGCCAATTAGGGTATTCTGTTTTTACTAAAACTTAAAACTTTTTAGTATCATAGGGGTCGCGGCAGCGACCCCTATAATATGTGTGAAAAGTGGCTGGAGACAGTAAAATAAGCTGCGCAGAAGCTGCGCAAAATCCTGCGCAGATCCTGCGCAGATTTCATGCGCAAATTGTAGAGCACATCGAGTTTAGTTTGTCTGTGAAGTTTCAGCCCCGTATCACTTACCGTTAAAAAGTTGCGCTCCGGACCGGTTATGGCGGCGATGTTTTTTTTCCGGTTTCTCCTATTTGATGGTTGTATTGTACATAATGTTCGCCGCTTTCACGTGATCTGCAGCGGTGGGCCAACCTAAAGGGCTATAGGGTCTAGTAGTACCCTCTAAAGAATTTAAGAATCGCAACTTTTTTTGCGCCGCAGCTCCGCCACAGCGCCGCAGTGGCACCGCAAAGTCGGCTCATAGCGAAAAGTGACCATTTTTGTGGTCGTCGCTCAGGTCGAACGTTACGAGCTGGAGCTGATTTCTTTTTATATTCAGAAATTACATATATTGAACTAACTAACGGTCCAGGTTGCGTTTCTCTATCACTTCCCCTTTCGACCATTTGACCCTCCCACCCGACTGACCCTTCAAACGGCAAAGTAAAACCAGCCCAGCAAAATAGGTACGTCGGACGGCAAAACAGATACCGGGAATGAGCTGGGCGCACCAGAAAACCCCTATAGACAAAGTTTTGAGAGGCCAGGTAAAGCCTACTATGGACCTCCAGGAAGCGGTTCCCGACTTGACCCTCCAGACGGCAAAGTAGAACCAGCCCAGCAAAATAGGTACGTCGGACGGCAAAAAGGATACCGGGAATGAGCTGGGCACACCAGAAAACCCCTATAGACAAAGTTTTGAGAGGCCAGGCAAAGCCTACTACGGACCTCCAGGAAGCGGTTTCCGACTTGACCCTTCCGACGGCAAAGTGGAGCCAGTCCAGCAAGATGGGTGGGTCTGACGGTAAAACTGACTGCGGGAATCGATTCTCCGTGCCAGAAAACCATTGTATGGAAGATTTGAGCTTTTAAAGTTGAATAGATAGCGAGAAATTTCGATTTTTCATTTTTCGAATTTTCGCCATTTTTGACGGGCCACCGTGGTCGCTAGGGAAGTGATAGAGAAACGCAACCTGGACCGTTAGTTAGTTCAATATATGTAATTTCTGAATATAAAAAGAAATCAGCTCCAGCTCGTAACGTTCGACCTGAGCGACGACCACAAAAATGGTCACTTTTCGCTATGAGCCGACTTTGCGGTGCCACTGCGGCGCTGTGGCGGAGCTGCGGCGCAAAAAAAGTTGCGATTCTTAAATTCTTTAGAGGGTACTACTAGACCCTATAGCCCTTTAGGTTGGCCCACCGCTGCAGATCACGTGAAAGCGGCGAACATTGTGTACAAGCATCAAATAGGAGAAACCGGAAAAAAACATCGCCGCCATAACCGGTCCGGAGCGCAACTTTAACTTAACGCAAACTTAACGGTAAGTGGTACAGCGCTGAAACTTCACAGACATACTAAACTCGATGTGCTCTACAATTTGCGCATGAAATCTGCGCAGGATCTGCGCAGGATTTTGCGCAGCTTCTGCGCAGCTTATTTTACTGTCTCCAGCCACTTTTCACACATATTATATGCTGCCGCGACCCCTATGATACTAAAAAAGTTTTAAGTTTTAGTAAAAACAGAATACCCTAATTGGCGCATATAATATAAATCAACAAACCATACAAGGGAATCGGAGCCCTCAGAAGCTGCCAAATTCTATACAAATACCAAAAAAGTCCACTACCCAAAGCAGAAAGTTGAAAAATAAAGGCAACAGAAAAAATTTTTCCGGTGATATATAGTGTAGTCAAATACTCAAAGAGTATATGTGAAAATATAAATTTACTGAGTTGCATACCCTAGTCATTTAGTTCGATTTCAAAGACAATATATGCGTAGCTATGACTGCAAGTAACTGCGTCAAAATTAAAAAAATTTTGTAAAATTGCCACCCACGAGCAAATGTTATGAACCTTTTTCAGTGAATCATCTTAGTAATTTCTTTTTTCTGACTCTGAAAAAACTGCGCAAGCGTGCGCACAAGCCCAAAATTTTTTGCTCATTTCAGGAAAAAAGTGTGTCATTGCGCACTTTTTTGAGCAAATAAAAAACACAGAGTTGTAGTAGGTGAAAGTCGGTGTTTTTTTGTTAACGGTTGGTGGTGTTATTGCCGGGCTACTCAGCCAAGAGGCTGAGGGCGCTAACCTTTGTATCTCCCCATCAGTCATAGCTAGTATGACTCTCGCTTCGTCGCCTGGATGCTGTCCCACAATGGGTAGCTGGAGCAGACACCTTCTTGGCCTTTCGGCTCCGGTAGTAAGGCATCCATTAACTGCTCATACGCAATGTAGGGGAGCACATCATCTTTCGACACTCCAAGCCCCAAGCGCAGATGGGGTGGAATCAGAGACAAACCCGGAAAGTTGCGTGATAAATTTTGACTACATGACTCGTCTGAACCCAACACTCTCTCGTAGGAGGTAGGTCGACCACATTGCAGAAGTGGTGGTGCGTATAGCCCAAGGCGGTACCTTCCACCGGAAGCTCCGCGCCCTACGCTTGACGACGAGTGGATTAAGGGTTCTTAAGCGTGCACTACCCTCCGGCTAGGCAGCTTCATATTAGCATTGGCCTAGGTTTAGATGTTAAGACACGCTCTCGGCTTAGCCTAGAACACTCCGGGTTAGCTGCAGTCTGACCGGTCGTTAAAAAACTGCATAAATTGCTAGGTAACAATTTACAAAAATTTTAGCTCTCAAAGGTTCGTAGGTTACAAAAATAGAATTCCACACAAGGGTCAGAGAAATTTGACCTTTTGTTCAGGTATTGAGGTTACTTTTGTAGAAAAAATATATATAACGTTGCTAAATGCAATGGAAAAGTTTTTACAAGACTTCAAAAATAAGTTTTGCATTTTAAATGGGAGGGAGTCGAAAATGCAAAAAAGGCAAATGTCGTTCGGTCTTGCTTAAATTTTGTGGGCCCTACCGACTTGCATGCAAAATTTCAGCCGGCTATCTGCTCGTCTCTATCGTTCAAATTGGGGAGAGTTTCTCGACGGTTATTCTTATTACATGCTCGTCTTGAAAAGGTTTAAGACGAATGAAGAATTGATTGTGGCATACAGAAAAGCTGTATAATATATACTGTTTTGTTGAAAGCAAAATTAGTTAACTTGCATGCAAAATCTATTATGTATCCTGAAAATTCCTACTTTTTTGTCATAATTCCTACTTTTTGTTCCTATTTTTTCCTACTTTTTTGAAAAATTGTTCCTACTTTTTTCCTACTTTTCCAAAGTCGCCATGTCCGAGGCCTGTGTTAAGTTGTTGGTATGACAGGCAGCTCCTTTGAAGTTTGTTTAAATCAGCTAATCTTACGCATGGATGAAGATCCAAAGCTGCAATTTTCAGTAGTTTTGCATAATGATGAGACGCAAAATGTGGCGCACTGGCTTGACTTGATTCAGTCCACAGCTTTCGCTAATCTGGATTAAACGCTCCAAAAGTGTTAAAACTACCCATTTTTGGTGTTTAAAGAGGAATATATATATATAACTATCGCAGATAGCATTTTTGAGCGATGACCCAATTATAACTTTCACTCAGCGTGATGAGAGCTTTCAAATGAGCCCAGGTCTGTAAGGATCGGAGCAACTTTTATTTTTTCGGGATATGGGCCCGCTGGAACCACGTGCCGCTCTAAATCCACTTAATTTATACATATTCGTGTTTTCCTGAACGAGACCTTTAATTTAATACCAAACTCGACTACTTTTCGCTTATTTCTCTTTTCCTACCGTTTTTAAAATTTATGAAATTTTAAATTTAAAAATTTTTTTAAATTTTTGAAATCTTTGATTTCTCAGCTTTCAGAAAATACATATATACATTGTCATACCTAACTTTGATAATAAACTCTTCACAAAATTCACTCTTTTGGTCCAGTTTACGTTTGCTAGACTTTAGTTTTAATTAAAGAATTTGCTGTCCTATTTATTGCCCAACAATAACGCGGAAGCTTCAAAGACCTTCGCAAGCACATTAATGCTGCGAGTGCGACACGAGTAAAAGAGGAGTGGCAAATTCAAGGCGAGTCTGCATAGCTGCAACTACTTTGACAATGTTACGCTACCACCAATGGCTCTCCTTTCGTCCGCCCCGCCCCTCCAAACTGTGCGAAGGAGGACCGCGCAAAATAATTTCTGGTATACCCTGTGGAGAGGGACCTTGCCCATGTATGCTCCCCAAATTTTTGACCAATTTTACCCCCTCCCAGAATTTTTGACATACCCTCCCCCAACTTTCGGCTACGCCCCCAACCTCCAGCGATTTTTTGACACAAAAAGTTAGCTAAATTGGCCAAAAATGGTAATTTTTTGAAAGACTTTTCTAAAATTTTGACTTAAAATCACATTAAAACCGGTGCAAAAACGCTTAAAACGCTAAAAACAGGCCTTATTTTGAAAAAAAGGCTCCATTACCAAAACTTTTGCGTTTTTGGCAATTTTTTGAAATTTCTGAGGTCCTAATTCTGGGGGGGGGGTTTA
The DNA here is from genome assembly GCA_030248195.1 of Trissonchulus latispiculum. Lineage (NCBI taxonomy): Eukaryota > Metazoa > Nematoda > Enoplea > Enoplida > Ironidae > Trissonchulus > Trissonchulus latispiculum. Next base: position 11,145 of record JASAND010020263.1, read on the forward strand.
CTGGTGCTGGCATTTTTTTAGTGGGGGGGGGGTGGGGGCCCCCCCCCACTTTTCGGTTCCCCCCTCCACTTTTCGGAGCCCCCCCCCCCACTTTCGCCCCCCCCCCACTTTTCGGCAAGCCCCCACCCACTTTTTTGGGGGTCGCCCAAAAGTGTCAAAAAATTAGGTTTTTGAGGTCAAATTTTCAAAAATTTTCTCAATTTTTAGCTAATTTATATATGGACTTCTAAGTTCATTTTAAGCTTAAAAACAGCGATTTTTTGAGTTTTTACCTTAAAAATGGAAATTTTTCGCTAAAAATTTCGGTATATGGTACCTTGGGGTCGCCCCCCCCCCACTTTTCGGAAGCCCCCCCACTTCCCCCTCCCTAGGGGGGGGGCGAAGCCCCCCCCACTTTCAAAACCCTAAAAAAATGCCAGTGGTGTGGGGGTTTACTGGGTGTATCACATTTCTTGGGTCGACCACCAACCTTCCAAGATTTACCACCCCCCAGCCCCAAAGTTCCAGGGAAACTGTGCCCCCCACTTCCCCCCCCCCCGAAGCCCCACCCCAAGCCCCCCCCCATTTTCAAAACCCAAAAAATGCCATGCATATACATATATACGTTGTGTTAAGAAAGGTTTCGTCGGAATGAACGTTTTCCTGCCTTCGCAGACATCTGCGAAATAGCAAAGGCGAACAAATGCTGAACGGATTGGAGTTAACTATATAATGTTACAGTGGGACATATATATAGCCATGGGGGGAAAACCCACCCGCCTCCTGGACAAAGGGTTGGAGCTATGAGCTCCAATACATAGCAGTAGAAAGCGCGACTCTTTCTTACCAAAGACCAACTCATTTGGTTCACTCCTGCTCATTTTATGACACTTTGAAAATGACACCTATATGCATAGGTGTACCTTGAGAAATCGCTGGGGGAGGGGGTAGCCGAAATTAGGGAGGGTGGGGTCAGCCGGTTTGAGGTGGGGTGGGGTCCGGAAAAATCGAATTTGGGGGGGGGGGTAAAAAAGAAAAAATTTGCGAATTCGCTTAAAAACGTTATTTTAAACTAAAAATCAACAATATTTCTTCATTTTTGCTCATTTCGTCGAAAAAACCTAGATTTTTTGCAAAAAATTTCTCATTTTCCGAAAAATTTCGAATTTTTACTAATTTTGAGGCAAAATTCTCAAAATTTTGAGGGTGGGGTCTGGCAAATTTGGGTGGGTGGGGTCTGGGATTTGTCCATTTGGGGGTGGGGTATGCCTTCAAAATTTCGAGAGTGGGGTCGGCAATTTTCCATTTGGGGGTAGGGGTTCCCCCCCCCCCACCCCCCCCCCCAGGTACACCTATGCCTATATATATATATACTTTTTGGACCAACCATGCCAAAATTTTGCAAAAATTTGGACCAATGTAACGTTTGACTGGGTTGGGCTAGAAAAGTTTTGCAAATACCTGCAATGATGGCAAGTCTTCCTCTTTGCACACAGCCAAAATTATATAGATCGATATGATGCACCGTTAGTCTGGCACATTGCCAATGTGGCGGGGAAAAACCCACTTTGGAGGGAAAACCCACCAAATTTTTTTGAAAAATTTTTAACAACCAAACAGGGAAACGACGGTACTATCGAGGACGCTGCATCATCCTATGGTGTCAGATTTAGATAATTTTGCTTCCCTGGCTAGCTAGAGGCCAAAAACCCTGAAAGTACTTGAAAGCCATTTCGGTACTGGAGGACACAGGACAGGTCCAATTGTGGATTTTAACAGCCAATTGAACGTAAAAAAACCATTATCTACACGATAGACTAATAAGTTATATTAAATTACATCGTTTTCAGCATTTTTCAAAATTTCAAAAAAGAGTTGAATACGACAATTTTTGAGACCTGTGAGGGGGTGGGTTCCCCCCCCCCCCGGCTACTTTTTGCATTATGTATACCGGCCTAACGGTATATACAACCTAGAGTAGTGCAAATGGGCTTAAAAGAAAGGTCTAAGTACGCCAAGTACGATGGTATATAAAGTTCGCATCTAGCCCATATAATAAAAAAGTTCCGGCCAAAATAGGAAAATGTGGGTTCCCCCCCCATGGCTATATTAACCAGTATTAACTGAGGAAGTTGTGTCGAAATTATGGGCTAATCACAGAGAAGTTTTATTGGGCCCAAAAACGTCCGAAAGATAGGGTATCTATTTGGGGGATGATTCTAAAAATTCGTATACAACAAAAATATAGTAGGCCGATACAGTAGTAAAAAAGGAAAATTGACAAAAAATTGGGTATTGTTAGGGTAAATTCTTTAAAATTTTTCAAAAAAGTCCAAATTTGTGGCTTAAAGTGTTTATTATTGCGAGAAATACACGTTATTATGGTCCTTCTGAACGATATAGAACTTATTTTAGACTTAGAAACATGTTGCCAATCAAGTTTTCGAGTTTAAGGTGGTGGTATCCTTTTGTGCAGTGTTTTTGTGGTGATTTTTTTTGAAACGCTATAACTTTCGCAATTTTTTGAGTTGCAAAGAGCTTTATACATCGTTTTAAAGCTTATTATCTGTACATTCACATGCACTTAAAGAACTGGCAAAATTGGCAAAAACATAGCAGAAATTTTCTGACAAGCTGACATCTAACAGGATGAATATGGACCAAAAGTTTTTGAACATCGATTTCTCAAAACTGAAGAATCGGCCAAAAGTTCTTTTTGTGGCACGATATGAAGGACATATGGGACGTTTTTTGGATTTGGCTCAGCCGGCCTTAACGGTCCAGAAAATCGGCCAAATGCACAGTACGTAACACGAAATTTCGCAACTTCGCATTGAGTTTTCTTGCTACTCAATACGTTTTAGCCCAAACCAAGAAAAACGTCCCTCCGCAGAAGTGCGAATTTCGATTCTGCCGAAGATCTCCGGAATCCGTGGAGTAGTTTTTGAGAAATCGATGTTCGAAACAAAATAATCGCAGTTTTGCCAAAATGGTTTTTCGGCCAAATCTCTAGCTGAAAGCAACAAAGTCCGGCTAATAGCTATTCATAAAATGTGCATTTGGACGATGTTTCGATTGAGTAAGCCAATTTTGTCCTTAACATGTGGCAGTAATTTTGAAAAAACTGATTTCCTCGAAAATGCCCATTTTTGACCCTAAAAACAGTTTTTTGCTTATACTGACTTAACCACTGGAGATAGCTCAAAGGTTGTAAGAGCAAAATGTTCATTTTCGAGTCCTCTTTCCAGTCATACCAACCAATCCCGTGTCTTGTCTACCTACTGGGAGCTTAAGGCCAAAAACCAAAACTTTCTTATCTTTTGGCCTAAGAATATGGGATTGGTCCTAAAATGTTAAAGAGCACGGAAATAGGTTATTTCGTAAGTTTTAGCCCTTTGCGTAAAGGATTAAAGCCGTAGGAGTCAAAAATAGCCGAAAGGAAACCAGCACCTTAAAACCCCTGTCTAATGTCAAAATTTGGGAATACCACGGGGCCTGGCCCGGCCCCGGCCCCCATGGTTGTGGTGTGGCTGGGCAAAAAATCTGGGGGGGGGGGGTTTCCCGACGGAGGGTGGGGGACCCCCCTAAATCATAGTTTCCTTTGGGGGGGGGTTGGGGGGGGAATCCCCCCCCCCAAAATTTTTGACCAAATTTACCCCCCCCCCAGATTTTTTGACTTACCCTCCCCCAACTTTTGGCTACCCCCCCCGAACCCCCCCCAACGATTTTTGGACCCAAAAAGTTAGCTAAATTTGGTCGAAAAATGGTCATTTTTTGAAAAATTTTTCTAAAATTTTGACCTAAAATCGCTTTAAAACGGTGCAAAAACACCTAAAACGTTAAGAACAAGCCTTATTTTGATGAAAAAAGGGCTAAATTACAGAAAATTTTGCATTTTTTGGCCATTTTTTGTAATTTCTGAGGTCCGAATTCTGGGGGGGGGGGGTGGGGGGGGGGGGGTACCCCCATCACATTTCGGAGGTCGGCCAAGATTTACCCCCCCCCGAGACCCAAAGTTCCAGGGAAACTATGCCCTAAATTTTCGATTTTATGCCATTTTTGCCCACTTTGTGGCCAAAAATCTGGGGGGGGGGGGGGTAGCAAAAATCTGAAAATCTGGGAGGGGGGCATAGTTTCCTTTGGGGGGGGGGGTTTGGGGGATATCCCCCCAAATTTTTGACCAAATTTACCCCCCCCCGATTTTTTGACTTACCCTCCCCCAACTTTTGGCTACCCCCCGAACCCCCCCCAAAATTCGGACCTCAGAAAATTCAAAAAATTGCCTAAAAACGCAAAATTTCCTGTATTTTAACGCTATTTCTGGGGGGGGGGCGGGCCGGGTAGTCGCGCCGAGGGCGCGAAAATTGGCAAAAATAGGGTATTTTTAGGGTAAATTTTGCAAAAATTTTCAAAAAGTCCAAATTTTTGGCTTAAAGTACTTGTTATTGCGAGAAATACACGTTTTTAATAGTTTTTAATAGTTTTTAATAGTTTTTGACTGAATATTAGCCTTCTTTTGAACTTAGAAACACCTGGACAATCAAGTTTTAGAGTTTAAAACCACTGTCTAATGTAAAAATTACTTCATGATTCGATGTTTATTAAATAAATAGAAATAGAATAGAAATAAAAATAAAAGAATAAAAAAACAGATTTTTTGCCCAGCCACACCTATATATATGTTTTTACCTGTTTGTTATCTTTTGACCTTATGTGATGGAAAAAATTTGACCAAACTTTGCCAAAATGTGCCTGCGGGGGCTTTCGAGGGTGGCGGTTTCAGGGAAAATACAAATTTTAACACAGCTCTCAATGCGCGGCCTCTATGGCGCCGAACCCGGTTTTCAGGAGGTGAGCCCGTCAGTGGCGGATCCAGGATTTTGAAAAGGGGGGGGCCCGCTGAAAAATTTTTCCGGGGGGGTAACCAAATTTTTCCGGGGGGGGGGTAAAAATTTTCCAGGAACAAAATTTTTTACAAGAAAATTAATATTGTGTATGGTAACGGTCAGTTCACTTGCCAATTGGAAAAAACTACATAAATATCCCGTGAGTGAAGCAAAGCATGGAGAATTTAAACAAGCACACGGGGGGCCTGGGGGGCAGAGCCCCCCAGAAGTTAAAGAATTTTTTGAAATTGGAAAAATATCTGCCATGCAAACTTTTGAAAAGATTAAATATATATAAATAAAATGGAGATGTATATATATATATACATGTATATATAGTAACTTACGAAGTGAAAAACTTGCAGTAAAATAGTATATACAAGGACTAGTGGTAATAAAAAGGTCAAGTTACAAGGGCAACAGAGATAATGTGCGAAACGGGGGGTCTGGGGCTGGGGGGCGGAGCCCCCCAGAAGTTGAAGAATTTTTTGAAATCGTGGAAAATTCAGCAATTCAAATGTTTAGAAAGATTAGTTACGATGAGATGAGTTGTATAATCGATCAGTGGAAAACCAAAACTGGAATTGGATGCTTTTCAGAATTTTTCACTTCCACGATTTATTCTGAGCACTTTCAGAAGCTGCCAATTATCAGTCTTGCATTGCCCATTTATATATATCTATGTATACGTTATGAAAGCAAAATAAAATTTGTAAATGTATATAAATGCCCGTATATAAGCCGGTATACAGTCATAAAATAAACTGAAGGCGTTGAGTACAATTATATATATACTTACAAAACAGGAAAGGAAACAAAATAGACGACACTTGAAGTTGAAGAGACAGAAGTTCTGTCACAGAACTACGTACGTAATAAAGCAGCACAGAAGTAAAGTGCGCCGCAGGCGAAATTTTTTAAAAATTTGCGAAATTTATTAAAATTATGCTTAATTTTCACTCAAAATATGCATATAAACAGCTGAAAAAATTTTCTAGGGGGGGCCCGGAATGTCAAAGGAGGGGGCCCAAATCGCAAAGGGGGGGCCCCCGGGCCCCCCCCCCCTGGATCCGCCACTGGAGCCCGTGGGAAAATTTTTTATTTTAAGGCACATCTCGTTAAAAATGAGTCATAGGTTGTTTTTGGGGGCGTAGAATTCAAATTTGAGGTCAGTTCTACTGTCAGACCAACCAGTCTTGCTCTGGCAACCCTGCATCCCCGTGGGAATTTTTTTATTTCAACCCGGAAATTAAGACAAACTTTCCCCAGGGGGTTTTTGATGACGCAGAATCCAAAGCTGAGGTCTGTTTTAGCATCATACCAATATTCATGCTGTTCATAGTTTCCTTTATGGGGTATCCCCCCAAAATTTTCGACCAACTTTACCTCTCCCCAGATTTTTTGACTTACCCTCCCCCAACTTTTGGCTACCCCCCCCCGCACCCCCCCCAAGTCCCAACGATTTTCGGACCCAAAAAATTAGCTAAATTTGGCCGACAAATCGTCATTTTTTGAAAATTTTTTCCAAAAGTTTGACCTAAAATCGCTTTAAAACGGTGCAAAAACTCCTAAAACGTTAAAAACAAGCCTTATTTTAATGAAAAAGGGCTAAATAGCGTTTTTTGGCCATTTTTCGAAATTTCTGAGGTCCGAATTCTGGGGGGGGGGTTGAGGGTACCTCCATCACATTTCGGAGGTCGGCCAAGATTTGCTCCCCCCCCAGACCCAAATTTCCAGGGAAACTATGATGCTGTTTCCTCTAAGCCGTTTGTTGTATATATATAATGCATAAATGTATATAAAATATGATGTATAAATTTTAAAAATATTTTTAAATTCTGAAAAACTTTAAGTTATATAATGTGATACAGATCTCAAATTTGGATTCTGCGTCATAAAAACTCCCTGGGGAAGGTTTTTCTCAGTTTCTGAGGTGAAATAAAAAATTTTCACACGGGGCAGGAACCACGGGAGTGGAGGGTCGCCAGAGCAAGATTGGTTGGTCTGACCTTTGAGTTTGGTTGGCCTTTGAGTCATTTTTAACGAGGTGTTGCCTTCAAATAAATTTTCCAACGGGCTCACCTCCCGCACATCGGGTTCGGCGCCATAGAGGCCGCGGATTGAGTGCTACATTAAAATTTGTATTTTTCCTGAAATCGCCACCCTCGAAAACTCCCGTATTCACATTTTCGCAAAATTTGATCGAATTTTTTCCATCAAAAACCTTTTTACCCCTAAAGTGTAAGATTGTACACAACTTGTTTTAGTTTAAAACCACTATCAAATGTTAAAATTACTTCATGGTTAGATGTTTTTTATCATTTGAAACGGCTGAGGCTGAGAATACGATTTTTGCCATAAAAAATGAAACATTTTTTGGTCGGGAGGGTTGAGGGGTTCTCCAGTGGGGTTTGAAAGGTCTCAAGTCGGGGGGGGGGGCACTTGGTCTCTGAACCCAACTTTCAAAAATTTCAGAGTCCCAAAAAATTTGCAGGGAAGCATATATACACCTTCTAGGTTAGTTTTGGACCTCTTCAAGATAGGCTATTAAAATCCTATAGCTCATACCGGTAGCCCACACTGGCAGTTGGTTTTCCCCCATTGTCGGGTGGGTTCTTTCCCGCTTGACTATAAATGTTGTAAAGTTGTAAACTTAGGAGCATTCTAAAACCTTCTGAACATATATATATATATATATATATATAGCAAGCTTAACAAAAAAAATCACCCGAAATTTTAACAAAAAAAATCACCCCACCCTGACTCACAGGAAAGTCGCAGAGACCCAATTTTTTGCATGGTGATAGCCGCACATCTCGACATTACAGCCTGTGAGTTTGAGCCCCTAGGCCCTCTCCATGCGTTCAGGGCAGACCTTTAAGTGAGGGTATATACCCAAAAGTGACCTCAAAAACGTTCATGGCCGAAGTTCGAATTTCGGCTGCTATTTACTAAGGGAAAATCCTAGGCAACCCATATTGTACATGTGACATGTCCTGACTGTGGGCTATCGATAAATATATAGAAGTTCCCAGTCGGACCTCTGAGCCGTCCTGGGGTGGGTGATTTTTTTGTTAAAATTTTAACAAAAAATCATTTTTATGTTTCGTTACTGATGTCAGAACAGCAGCTAGACCAAATCTAACGTCAAAATCGAGCTCAGCGACCTCGAAAACCCTTATATACGTTGTTTTTGAGGTTGCCTGACACTTCTGGGAGCCCAACCTGGTAACCAGCCGGGCCTGGACCGTCCGACGGTAAACGTGATCCCAGAAGTCAGTATTAGGGCTTAGTTACCTAAAAACTAATGCCAGATTTGAATTCAGCGCCCTCGAAAACCCCCTAGGACATGTTTATAGCCACTTCGGACTGCCCAGTTGGTACCTGGAGGGTCCGGACGGGTTCGGCAGGGGTCACGTGACCGTGGGTCATACCCCAGCAACATACGAAGTTCTGAGTTTCTCTGCCAAAATGCCTGGAAATAGGTTATAATCACTCACAAACACGAAAAAACAACGTTTTAGCCTTTAAAACGGCACATTAGAGCCACCAGACTTCATACTGGACGCTGTCGGGGGCCATCAGTGACCACTAAGACTTCGGCGGGGTCAGTTGCCTTAGTTGGAGCACTAGGTTAGCGGTTTGGGGGTCTAAATACGTTATTTAGTGCGCTCTATCCAAAACTGATGAGAAAAGGTTGCTAGCTGCTCTCTGGGATCCGATCCGCCACTGATTTTTTGTTAACGGGTGATTTTTATTTTGTTAAACCCTTAACAAAAAAATCACATATTTTCGTCTACTGCTACTTACTGGTAGGTCGTAGAGCAACGAAACTGGGGTGGTTTTAAAGCTTAGCCCAAGACCTATCCATGGGTCCTCAAACTAATCGATTTGGTTTAGTTTTGCGGAAGTTCCAGCCAAAAAACCGAATTTTGATTTTTTTGTTAAGCTTGCTATATATGGAGATTTTGCGACTAATGTATCATGTGGTAAAATCGCTATAAAGAACTTGTATATAAGTTTTATTGTAAACATTATAAAGCAGTTTAAATGGACCCAGTTACATTTATATACAACTATTTTACAACAGATTTACCACAGGTTTACAACGTTGTAAGGGGCTTGTAAATTTTCATTTTTGATTCGTTCTAGTTCAATGTCAGAAGCTGGTCGCATAGACCCGGAAGGAATATGTCCTTCCGCTAATTTTAATTGCCATGACTTTTCCATGAACGAGACTGTTGGCTACATTTCTGAGGCGATATTCGGGTCTACTGAATTTGACTTAATAGAACTTTCTGCACTTATTGGACTGGTCATCGAACGTCTTCAAAGATCCACTCAACACTTTTGCATTAGTGTAGATGAGATAAAGTCTGTATCGTCTAAATTTATCGACGCCGTTGTAAAGAGTCAGCCTTATCCTGTTAAAGACGACGAAGGATTTACGGCTCGTCGGACAATTAAGAATATTTCTGGATGCATATGGAAAATGTTGAAGAATAAAGTATCTAGAGACAAACTTCATGTTCAGACAGTGTACTCTCTTGTATCAGGTTTGTAGTGCTTGTTTAGTTTTAGTTTACTTGCATTACACGTTTTCGTATTAATATTTTCAGTTTAGCTACGGGTTTTGGTGCTTTACTGCTCCAGGTCACTTTCGGTGATTTTAGCTTGCTGTCTTATATAATTGGACACTCATCTCTCTCTGCAAATTCTCAATATATATTTTGACTGAACCGTTGCACCTGCTGCACCCGATTTCTTTCCATTTTTAGTTTAATCTTTTGGGTTTTGTGACACGTGATATGCATATAAACAGACAAAATCGATATTCTTAAAATTAAAAGTGTATGCGCTCAAATTAGTACTCAGCAGTTTCATTGACGTCTGGCTCAAAATCGATGGGACATCTGGTCTCCTAAATTTTTCCTAAACGCACCTATATAATGTATTATAATGATTGGAGGAGGGGAAGTCCCGGCGGCCCCCTCCATGTCTGTCTGGGGTGAACCGACATTCTGGGGGAGAACTGACCAGTGTCCACTACAGGAAAAAGCTGGGGTCATCTGTAAGCAGTGTGTGTTGCCCAGTTTCAGGAGTCAAAGCTCGCGAAAGCTTACTACGTATTGCGAATTTCTGTCTTGAAAAATGCGGCTGCTTCCCTGTCCCAGTATATTTGATTGAGTCTTTGTTCGATCGTTTTTTACATTATTCTGTTCTAGGCAATCGTTTGGATGGCTTTGGTTTGTCTTTTTCTGTCGTGGCTGCTTGTCGCTGGTTGGGATTAGATGATGTGTGTTTAGCTTTATCAGAGAGTCATTCGTGGGTTGTATTTGGGAAAAATCAGGAAATGGATGCTGAAGTTGTCTCTTACGAAGGTACGTATAGCCTTGTATACGTACGTATATATACGTTGAAGAAATTATAGCTTTGTATACGTACGTATATACAAGTAACAGAAATGCTCCGCACAAAACGGGATAATATGTGTGTTGGGCCTTTCAATTCCGGTTGAGAAAGGCATAAATCCGACACAGCAACTTTAGGTGGATGGTTCCATGTCAAAAGTTGCTCAGTTCACTTAGGGCTTTCCTTTGATACCAAATTTGACCACTTTTGAAAAACTTTATTTTCGACCCAAAATCGCCTAAGTCCCCACCCCACCCCACCACAGCACTCTACAGTCACTTTGGGTACGCAGTTCTATGACAAAAGTTGCTCAGTTCACTCAGGGCTTTCATTTGATACCAAATTTGACCACTTTTGAAAAACTTTATTTTCGACCCAAAATCGCCTAAGTCCCCACCCCACCCACCACAGCACTCTACAGCCGCTTTGGGTACGCAGTTCTATGACAAAAGTTGCTCAGCTCACTTAGAGAAAGCAAAGAAAAAGGGTAACCTACATTTATACAGCTGAAGAAAGCAAGTATACATTTAGGTGACAGACTGGAGCTATCATTTCATGACCGCCACCACATTTGATTACACCAATAAAAAGTGAAAACCAAATTACCAACTTCCAAAAACTAAGAATCCCTACAATAAACTAAAAGAAAAAGAAATTCATAACCATAATATAATATATACGGCCATTTGATAAAGCAAGTATCTAAAGTGTAAACATAAACTTTTATTCGGGTTAAAGTGCACTCATTTGCTGACCACTCTGCCAGACTGATACTGGTAATCGGTGGGCTTCGTCAGTGGCGTACCGACTTACCAGTTACAGCTTTAGGCTTTTTGGAAAAATACCAGAAATTGTACAAAAAGTCGTTTCTGCCCTGTGGTCCCATTCACACGTGCTAGTTAGTTAACATGCAACATAAATATGCTGCTACATATTGCGGACACATTCGTGTTGAACTTTACGTCAAATTTATGCCTTTTAACAGATTTTCGAACTGCCAGCTTCAGTTGGTCTACCTCATACCCTTGACTGGTAGCCAATGCTATCAGTTTTACAGACTTACGTATAAAATTATCATATACATTACATATATTTCCATATCTATTAATTTCCCCCATTACCACATTATAGAGACAACTCTTACTAACATTGCTACAAGCATGTGGCAACATTAGGGTTTTAAATGGAAAGTTATCTCTTTTATCAAACACATCAGTAACAAATTTACCACTATTGTCAATAGATATATTAATGTCTAAAACATCTGCTTGACGAGGATCCGAGTTAACTTTATTAAGTGTAAGAGAGTTAGGATAAATATTTGGGTTTTGTTCATCAAAAACTTTTTTATCACCCACAGTTGTTATATCATCAATATATCTATAAGTATACCTTAGGTTTTCTACAATACCATAGTCTTCTGCTTTAAGTCGATCCATTATAAATCTATATTCATAATCAAATAACACTAAATTAGCAATAAAAGGTGCAGCATTAGTGCCCATAGGAATCCCTATTACCTGTTTGCATAGGAGATTCCCAACAGTGAAATACGAGTTACTTATTAGCCATTCTAACATTTCATACAAGTCGGTTTGATTAACCACGATTCCTTTTTTGGAATGATTACCCCAATTTGCAGATTTTTCATGTATTATTATCTTTCGCCCAGATTTACCAAATCCCAGTGCAATAACATTTTTCATACATGATAGAATGTCTGCATGTTGTAGGTTAGTATACAGCTGTCCAAAATCGTAAGTATACACAGATTTACAGTTATTACGTTTATTTAGCTTATTTAAATCGTTAATTATATCTCTATTATTGTCAATTACCCAGAATGGTTTGCAAAATCTTCTGTATCTCGAAATAGCGTTGCAGTAAGATTTGATTGAGTTTTGAATAAGTTTTAATGCGTTACCCAGCCTAATTGAAACTGGCTTGGTACATGCAGTTTTTGCTGCTATAATAGTTCTGAATCCGATCGGATTTTTATGAAATTTAGGTATAATTTGCATGAAAGGCAACGTAAAATTTTGTGTTGCAGGAATACCATACCGTTCTGAATAAGAGATCTGATTTCTTATGACATTCACACATTCAGTATTAACAATTTGGTAAGTCTGATTAGTTCGGTTAAATCCAACTTCATCTAGTAACTTGCTAACATAAAATTTTTTGCAGATTACAGCAAAGTTATGAGATGCTTTATCAACAGTAGTAATAACGAATTTGTTGTGAATCTTCTTAATTATTTGCTGATCCAATCTAAAATAAGAGAGATTAGTAGAATTCTGCGCTTCGTAATTTAGCATGCTATTAAATCTGTTAGTAACAAGTATCTTCCATGCCTGAAATTCGTACGCCGGTACGTTAAACTTCAAGCAATTTTTGTTAATAAAATCTTCTAAACCTGCACAAAAAGATTTCCTTACATCTCCATAATTTAAATTTTTAGGAATTCTGAATTTAGCTCCGAATTTCATTAATTTTTTCAGTCCTTCGTCCTCAATAACATCTAAATTTCCAGTTATTATATGCTTATGATGAGCATCCTTAAACGGGCTATTAGCACAATCACATATATCATTATCTGTTAGTAGATTATTAGTATTAATTTCGGACACAGTTTGTTTATAGTTACATAAAATCTGTGCTAACGTAGGTCCGTATCTAAAAACAGGCATGGGTCTACTATGCCTCAGATCTAACCCTTTCGGCCAATGATCTTTAACCATCCTTTCATTAAATAGTTTACCAAAGTCAATTTTGTCAAATAGCTTGTTTGTAAAATCGAAGCAAATTATATTATCGCATTTCTTTTTAGGGGAAATTGATTCCAAGAAATTAAGTTTATGTTTACAAAAGTCATGAATAATTTCAATTACATTAGAGGACTGGTCGTCCTCCGTAAACGTTAGCAATTTAATTAGAGACTGTTTATTGAGAACATGTAAATTATTTAACAGATTAGACCTAGTTTCCATAGGCGAAGCATGAAAACTAGAAAGAACATCATTGACGTACGCAGAAGGATTAATTTTTTTATTCCTAATTCGTCTAGGATTACGTTTGCCTCTTTTGCGGCTAAACCTTTCTAATTTGTTGAAATTAGCAAACACGGATTTACTGAAGTTTTCCCCAGGTAGTTTGTCGTTAAGACCATATGGAAATTTAGTTTTAAGTTGACGTATCCAAAACGTTTCACGTTCTAAACGAATACGGGAGCTCTCTGATTCGGGGACATCGTCCCTAATCTTTTCAATAATTTTGATAGTCATGTTTCCACAATTACCATTAGAAAAATGCTCCTTGATGAGCTTACAATTTGAGTGACCGTTACCAAAAACGGATCTTCTATGTTGCCCAAATCTAACCTGTAACGGACGTTTAGTCTCTCCAACGTATTGAATACCACACCGGTCACAAGTGATCAGATATACAACATTGGCGGTTTTACAGTTGAGAGTGACTAAATTAGTGTTAGCAATTGTGTACAATTTAACATTGTAGGCGCTGCTAAAGGTAGAACCCTCGTCAGTAAAATCGCAAGTAAGACATTTCGTTTTGCTGCATTTTCTGAACTCGTTAGTAGGAATAAAAGAAGAAAACCGTCCCTCAACTTCCCAGGCTGAGTTAGGTGTAAAGAGGTTGGTATGGCGATTTTAAATAGTTAAACTACATAAAGTATTCGTATTAACTCCTTAGCGTGGCTCACAAGGATTATAACCCGATCTAAGGAGCGCCGTAAAGAAAGGGGAGAAGGTATATTTACAATACAGATTAAAATAAACAATATGGAGTCAGGACGCGAAGAGTAAAGCATAACATTATTAGTAACGTATGACTTCGCGGATTGCACTTAATTAAATTACTACTGACCCCAACCAACATACAAATAAAATTAATTTGAACAAACCGGCGAGGTCCCTTTATTAATTTCGAATAGAGAAAGACTTACAGTCAGACCAGCAAAAGTTGAAAATTCCGATGTCAGAAAGGCAAAAATGTCTATTGTAATTCATTAAAGTAGCCAATAAACTTACAGTGACGGAGATCCTTATGATCGATTGATCGAAGTTTACCATCTCAGTTGAATCGGGCAAATCAGATGACAAACCATATTCTTCAGCAACCCAGTGCCTCGAATAATAGCGCACCATATGCGTCTTTTGTTTTTTCATTTACAAACACCCACAATGGGTGGAGTCAAAATAAAATCTAAAATAACGCTATAACATAGTCAGATAACAACGTTGCATTACAACGGAAGCAAAATAGAATTCGAAATAACAGAAACGATTATCGGAACCAAAAGGTTCCGACATTGTAGACGTGACACCTGTTTGAGGAACTAGTAAAAGGAAGTTTCCTTGAATCATAAGAAGATATAGAATAGAAACCTTTAAAATATAGTTCTGTAGGCATTTAAACAAAATACAAAATTAATTAACAGCAAATGCTAAATAGCCAAGTTAGTTTGGAGTGAGATACTCTCAACCTCCCAAACTCTTGGCTCACCAAGAGAAAGCAAAGAAAAAGGGTAACCTACATTTATACAGCTGAAGAAAGCAAGTATACATTTAGGTGACAGACTGGAGCTATCATTTCATGACCGCCACCACATTTGATTACACCAATAAAAAGTGAAAACCAAATTACCAACTTCCAAAAACTAAGAATCCCTACAATAAACTAAAAGAAAAAGAAATTCATAACCATAATATAATATATACGGCCATTTGATAAAGCAAGTATCTAAAGTGTAAACATAAACTTTTATTCGGGTTAAAGTGCACTCATTTGCTGACCACTCTGCCAGACTGATACTGGTAATCGGTGGGCTTCGTCAGTGGCGTACCGACTTACCAGTTACAGCTTTAGGCTTTTTGGAAAAATACCAGAAATTGTACAAAAAGTCGTTTCTGCCCTGTGGTCCCATTCACACGTGCTAGTTAGTTAACATGCAACATAAATATGCTGCTACATATTGCGGACACATTCGTGTTGAACTTTACGTCAAATTTATGCCTTTTAACAGATTTTCGAACTGCCAGCTTCAGTTGGTCTACCTCATACCCTTGACTGGTAGCCAATGCTATCAGTTTTACAGACTTACGTATAAAATTATCATATACATTACATATATTTCCATATCTATTAATTTCCCCCATTACCACATTATAGAGACAACTCTTACTAACATTGCTACAAGCATGTGGCAACATTAGGGTTTTAAATGGAAAGTTATCTCTTTTATCAAACACATCAGTAACAAATTTACCACTATTGTCAATAGATATATTAATGTCTAAAACATCTGCTTGACGAGGATCCGAGTTAACTTTATTAAGTGTAAGAGAGTTAGGATAAATATTTGGGTTTTGTTCATCAAAAACTTTTTTATCACCCACAGTTGTTATATCATCAATATATCTATAAGTATACCTTAGGTTTTCTACAATACCATAGTCTTCTGCTTTAAGTCGATCCATTATAAATCTATATTCATAATCAAATAACACTAAATTAGCAATAAAAGGTGCAGCATTAGTGCCCATAGGAATCCCTATTACCTGTTTGCATAGGAGATTCCCAACAGTGAAATACGAGTTACTTATTAGCCATTCTAACATTTCATACAAGTCGGTTTGATTAACCACGATTCCTTTTTGGCATGATTACCGCAATTTGCAGATTTTTCTAAAAAAAGAAGTTGCTCAGCTCGGGGAGGGCATAGGGCTTTCATTTGATACCAAATTTGACCACTTTTGGAAAATTTTAGTTTTGACCCAAAATCACCTAAGTCCCCCCCCCACCCACCACAGCACACAACAGCCCCATTTAGCATGCGGTTCTATGACAAAAGTTGCTCAGCTCGCTTACGGCTTTCATTTGGTACCAAATTCGACCACTTTTGAAAAATTTCATTTTTGACCGAAAATCGCCAAAGTTCCCACCCCACCCCACCACAGCACTCTACAGCCACTTTAAGCATGCATTTCTATGACTAAAGTTGCTCAGCTCGCTTCATTTGATACCAAATTTGACCACTTTTGAAAATTTTCATTTTTGACCCCATGACCTCCCACCGACCTGACCCTCCAGATGGTAAAGTGGAACCAGCACAGCAAGATGGGTGGGTCAGACGGCAAAACGGATGCCAGGAATGAGCTGGGCGCACCAGAAAACCCCTATAGACAATGTTTTGAGAGGCTATGTACAGTCATATATGGTGTTCCCGGAAGTCGGTACCGACCGGACCCTCCAGACGGCAAAGTGGAACCAGCACAGCAAGATGGGTGGGTCAGACGGCAAAACGGACACCGGGAATGAGCTGGGCGCACCAGAAAACCCCTATAAACAAAGTTTTGAGGGGCCAGGTACAACCTACTATGGACCTCCAGGAAGCGGTTTCCGACTTGACCCTCCCGACGGCAAAGTGGAACCAGCTCAGCAAGATGGGTGGGTCTGACGGTAAAACGGACTGCGGGAATCGATTCTCCGTGCTAGAAAACCATTGTATGGAAGATTTGTGCTTTCAAAGTTGAATAGATAGCGAGAAATTTCGATTTTTCATTTTTCGAATTTTCGCCATTTTTGACGGGCCACTGTGGTCGCTAGGGAAGTGATAGAGAAACGCAACCTGGACCGTTAGTTAGTTCAATATATGTAATTTCTGAATATAAAAAGAAATCAGCTCCAGCTCGTAAAGTTTGACCTGAGCGACGACCACAAAAATGGTCACTTTTCGCTATGAGCCGACTTTGCGGCGCCACTGCGGCGCTGTTGCGCAGCAGCGGCGCAAAAAAAGTTGTGATTCTTAAATTCTTTAGAGGGCACTACTAGACCCTATAGCCCTTTAGGTTGGCCCACCGCTGCAGTTCACGTGAAAGCGGCGAACATTATGTACAATACAACCATCAAATAGGAGAAACCGGAAAAAAAACATCGCCGCCATAACCGGTCCGGGGTGCAACTTTTTAACGGTAAGTGATACGGGGCTGAAACTTTCCAGACTTACTAAACTCGATGTGCTCTACAATTTGCGCATGAAATCTGCGCAGGATTTTGCGCAGCTTCTGCGCAGCTTATTTTACACTGTCTCCAGCCACTTTTCACACTTATTATAGGGATCGCTGCCGCGACCCCTATGATACGTTGAAGAAATCTATGTATTCTGAAGGAAAGCTGCGTATATACTCATTATATTATACGTTCCTATACGTATATATATACAGTACCCTGCACTCATAAGGTGACAGTTGGCGAAAACTGAAATTCGCGAACTTTGGCAGCTTGATAGCTATTTTCGTCAACTTCGGCGATTTCCGTCAGCTTCGCGAACTTCCAATTATCGCCAACTGTCACCTTATGATTGCAGGGTACTGTAAGGGGTTTCGCAAAAAAAAGGCAAAATCATCTTAAAATTATCTCACTTTACTGACGTGTCATCTTACTATAATAATAGTAGCTGCTCCAGCAGCAGCGCCTTCTCTTTTTTGTTTTGACCTCACTTCACCGGGGCGGCAGGCGCGTCCGGCCCTGCCTGGCTGGTATAGATGAACTTGACGTACATGGCACATGTAGAATAAGTTGAATTGACGAAATCTTATCATCTTATAAACTAATCGGAGATCTTCTGTTTTGGGGCGGCGTCCCTCGTCTTTTCTTTAATTATTATAATTGTTATTCATCCACAATTACCATTAGAAAAATGCTCCTTGATGAGCTTACAATTTGAGTGACCGTTACCAAAAACGGATCTTCTATGTTGCCCAAATCTAACCTGTAACGGACGTTTAGTCTCTCCAACGTATTGAATACCACACCGGTCACAAGTGATCAGATATACAACATTGGCGGTTTTACAGTTGAGAGTGACTAAATTAGTGTTATCAATTGTGTACAATTTAACATTGTAGGCGCTGCTAAAGGTAGAACCCTCGTCAGTAAAATCGCAAGTAAGACATTTCGTTTTACTGCATTTTCTGAACTCGTTAGTAGGAATAAAAAGAAGAAAACCGTCCCTCAACTTCCCAGGCTGAGTTAGGTGTAAAGAGGTTGGTATGGCGATTTTAAATAGTTAAACTACATAAAGTATTCATATTAACTCCTTAGCGTGGCTCACAAGGATTATAACCCGATCTAAGGAGCGCCGTAAAGAAAGGGGAGAAGGTATATTTACAATACAGATTAAAATAAACAATATGGAGTCAGGACGCGAAGAGTAAAGCATAACATTATTAGTAACGTATGACTTCGCGGATTGCACTTAATTAAATTACTACTGACCCCAACCAACATACAAATAAAATTAATTTGAACAAACCGGCGAGGTCCCTTTATTAATTTCGAATAGAGAAAGACTTACAGTCAGACCAGCAAAAGTTGAAAATTCCGATGTCAGAAAGGCAAAAATGTCTATTGTAATTCATTAAAGTAGCCAATAAACTTACAGTGACGGAGATCCTTATGATCGATTGATCGAAGTTTACCATCTCAGTTGAATCGGGCAAATCAGATGACAAACCATATTCTTCAGCAACCCAGTGCCTCGAATAATAGCGCACCATATGCGTCTTTTGTTTTTTCATTTAGAAACACCCACAATGGGTGGAGTCAAAATAAAATCTAAAATAACGCTATAACATAGTCAGATAACAACGTTGCATTACAACGGAAGCAAAATAGAATTCGAAATAACAGAGACGATTATCGGAACCAAAAGGTTCCGACATTGTAGACGTGACACCTGTTTGAGGAACTAGTAAAAGGAAGTTTCCTTGAATCATAAGAAGATATAGAATAGAAACCTTTAAAATATAGTTCTGTAGGCATTTAAACAAAATACAAAATTAATTAACAGCAAATGCTAAATAGCCAAGTTAGTTTGGAGTGAGATACTCTCAACCTCCCAAACTCTTGGCTCACCAAGAGAAAGCAAAGAAAAAGGGTAACCTACATTTATACAGCTGAAGAAAGCAAGTATACATTTAGGTGACAGACTGGAGCTATCATTTCCTGACCGCCACCATATTTGATTACACCAATAAAAAGTGAAAACGAAATTACCAACTTCCAAAAACTAAGAATCCCTACTATAAACTAAAAGAAAAAGAAATCCATAACCATAATATAATAAAAACGGCCATTTGATAAAGCAAGTATCTAAAGTGTAAACATAAACTTTTATTCGGGTTAAAGTGCACTCATTTGCTGACCACTCTGCCAGACTGATACTGGTAATCGGTGGGCTTCGTCAGTGGCGTACCGACTTACCAGTTACAGCTTTAGGCTTTTTGGAAAAATACCAGAAATTGTACAAAAAGTCGTTTCTGCCCTGTGGTCCCATTCACACGTGCTAGTTAGTTAACATGCAACATAAATATGCTGCTACATATTGCGGACACATTCATGTTGAACTTTACGTCAAATTTATGCCTTTTAACAGATTTTCGAACTGCCAGCTTCAGTTGGTCTACCTCATACCCTTGACTGGTAGCCAATGCTATCAGTTTTACAGACTTACGTATAAAATTATCATATACATTACATATGTTTCCATATCTATTAATTTCCCCCATTACCACATTATAGAGACAACTCTTACTAACATTGCTACAAGCATGTGGCAACGTTAGGGTTTTAAATGGAAAGTTATCTCTTTTATCAAACACATCAGTAACAAATTTACCACTATTGTCAATAGATATATTAATGTCTAAAACATCTGCTTGACGAGGATCCGAGTTAACTTTATTAAGTGTAAGAGAGTTAGGATAAATATTTGGGTTTTGTTCATCAAAAACTTTTTTATCACCCACAGTTGTTATATCATCAATATATCTATAAGTATACCTTAGGTTTTCTACAATACCATAGTCTTCTGCTTTAAGTCGATCCATTATAAATCTATATTCATAATCAAATAACACTAAATTAGCAATAAAAGGTGCAGCATTAGTGCCCATAGGAATCCCTATTACCTGTTTGCATAGGAGATTCCCAACAGTGAAATACGAGTTAGTTATTAGCCATTCTAACATTTCATACAAGTCGGTTTGATTAACCACGATTCCTTTTTGGAATGATTACCCCAATTTGCAGATTTTTCATGTATTATTATCTTTCGCCCAGATTTACCAAATCCCAGTGCAATAACATTTTTCATACATGATAGAATGTCTGCATTTTGTAGGTTAGTATACAGCTGTCCAAAATCGTAAGTATACACAGATTTACAGTTATTACGTTTATTTAGCTTATTTAAATCGTTAATTATGTCTCTATTATTGTCAATTACCCAGAATGGTTTGCAAAATTTTAGGGCTAAAATAAAATTAGGGCTTTCATTTGAAACAAAATTTGACCACTTTTGAAAAACTTTATTTTTGACCCAAAATCGCCAAGTCCCCACCCCACCCCACCACAGCACTCTACAGCCACTTTGGGTACGCAGTTCTATGACAAAAGTTGCTCAGCTCACTTACGGCTTTGATTTGGTACCAAATTCGACCACTTTTGAAGAATTTCATTTTTGACCGAAAATCGCCCAAGTCCCCACCCCACCCCACCACAGCACTCTACAGCAACTTTGAGCATGCAGTTCTATGACAAAAGTTGCTCAGCTCGCATAGGGCTTTCATTTGATACCAAATTTGACCACTTTTGGAAAATTTTAGTTTTGACCCAAAATCACCTAAGTCCCCACCCCACCCCACCACAGCACTCTACAGCCACTTTGAGCATGCAGTTCTATGACAAAAGTTGCTCAGCTCGCTTACGGCTTTCATTTGGTACCAAATTCGACCACTTTTGAAAAATTTCATTTTTGACCGAAAATCGCCAAAGTTCCCACCCCACCCCACCACAGCACTCTACAGCCACTTTAAGCATGCATTTCTATGACTAAAGTTGCTCAGCTCGCTTCATTTGATACCAAATTTGACCACTTTTGAAAATTTTCATTTTTGACCCCATGACCTCCCACCGACCTGACCCTCCAGATGGTAAAGTGGAACCAGCACAGCAAGATGGGTGGGTCAGACGGCAAAACGGATGCCAGGAATGAGCTGGGCGCACCAGAAAACCCCTATAGACAATGTTTTGAGAGGCTATGTACAGTCATATATGGTGTTCCCGGAAGTCGGTACCGACCGGACCCTCCAGACGGCAAAGTGGAACCAGCACAGCAAGATGGGTGGGTCAGACGGCAAAACGGACACCGGGAATGAGCTGGGCGCACCAGAAAACCCCTATAAACAAAGTTTTGAGGGGCCAGGTACAACCTACTATGGACCTCCAGGAAGCGGTTTCCGACTTGACCCTCCCGACGGCAAAGTGGAACCAGCTCAGCAAGATGGGTGGGTCTGACGGTAAACCGGACTGCGGGAATCGATTCTCCGTGCTAGAAAACCATTGTATGGAAGATTTGTGCTTTCAAAGTTGAATAGATAGCGAGAAATTTCGATTTTTCATTTTTCGAATTTTCGCCATTTTTGACGGGCCACTGTGGTCGCTAGGGAAGTGATAGAGAAACGCAACCTGGACCGTTAGTTAGTTCAATATATGTAATTTCTGAATATAAAAAGAAATCAGCTCCAGCTCGAGACCCTATAGCCCTTTAGGTTGGCCCACCGCTGCAGTTCACGTGAAAGCGGCGAACATTATGTACAATACAACCATCAAATAGGAGAAACCGGAAAAAAAACATCGCCGCCATAACCGGTCCGGGGTGCAACTTTTTAACGGTAAGTGATACGGGGCTGAAACTTTCCAGACTTACTAAACTCGATGTGCTCTACAATTTGCGCAGGATTTTGCGCAGCTTCTGCGCAGCTTATTTTACACTGTCTCCAGCCACTTTTCACACTTATTATAGGGATCGCTGCCGCGACCCCTATGATACGTTGAAGAAATCTATGTATTCTGAAGGAAAGCTGCGTATATACTCATTATATTATACGTTCCTATACGTATATATATACAGTACCCTGCACTCATAAGGTGACAGTTGGCGAAAACTGAAATTCGCGAACTTTGGCAGCTTGATAGCTATTTTCGTCAACTTCGGCGATTTCCGTCAGCTTCGCGAACTTCCAATTATCGCCAACTGTCACCTTATGATTGCAGGGTACTGTATGGATTTTGACAAAATGAAGCAAAAATCTTTAAATGGTCATATCTCACTAGCCAGTCGTCTGATTTCAGTAATTTAAGCAGTTCCTGAACCAGCAGAGTCTCCTCTTTCTTTTGAGTGACTTTACCGCGACGATGGGGCCGTCACGCGCGGCCGTGCCTCGTTGGCACATGTTGACGTACTACTTCCATGTTTGTTAGAGCCTAGCTTTTCTTGCAGAGGTCGCGGCGCTTCGGGACACCCACCGTTGGAAAGAGCGTGCGATTCTGCGTCGAATGGTATAAGAACTTTGGCTCTGTGACCACTGTAGCGAAAGTTATGTTCGAAAAACCAATTCAGGGCAATTTCAACTCTCCATCCCGAATAATCCATTTCTGTGGCCCCACTATGTTACAAAAACTTAGCAGACATCGTCCCGTTACCAGGCAATCGTTCTTTGCGGTTTCCGGTAGAATTTTTAGATTTTGGTTTCTAACAGTACCCTGCACTCAGGTGACAGTTGGCGAAAACTGAAATTCGCGAACTTTGGCAGCTTGATAGCGATTTTCGTCAACTTCGGCGATTTCCGTCAGCTTCGCGAACTTCCAATTATCGCCAACTGTCACCTTATGATTGCAGGGTACTGTATATATACTAGGGATCGACCGGATATCCGGATCCGGATCCTGCCGGATATTGCAGATCCGGATCCGGCAGCAAAACCGTCCGGATCCGGATCTTTTTTGAATTGCCGAAACAAAGGAAATTTATTGGTGAAACTAAGAAATAAATGCCAAGATTGCTCTAAATTAATTTCTAGAAGCAATTTTGTTGTGTTAAGAGTCTGGCTTTTACTGGGGGCTGCCAACCCCAGACCCCCTTTTATCTTCTTAGTATTCAGTTGAAACTAATGTTTTTCAGTAGACTTTGATATTTTATTGGATACACTAATATTTTTTGTATATATTTTTATGTTGAATTAATTTCTATTTATAATAATATTTTTATGAATGAATAGGTTAAATTAGGTTATTTTAAAACTTCTGTAAACTCATTAACGAAGTGCGACAATTTAGATCATTAACTAGTTGGGGTTTTCAAATCTTGAAATCTTTCTGAATGAATTTTAAAACTGTTTTAATAAAGTTTTTCTTGAAATTTATTTTCGGAAATAGATAGCAATACATTTTTGCAGGTCTGCACCGCATTTATCCAATGCATATTTAAATTGCAGATACGGGGTAAACTTATCCAATGCCACATAAAACTTAAGCTCGAATATGTATATACGTAATTAAATAATTCATTAAAAGTAAGTAACTATTAATTCAGCAGCAATGGGCTTGACTTCTATAATTTCTCACTGTTCTAAGCTCGGACAATTCCTTGAAAATTGTTGACTTTATTATAAACTGTTCCATGTTTTCATGTGTGATTCATGCCCACCACATATTCAAAAATTCTTTTGATATGCACCTTGCGAAAATTAATTTCAATATTAATATATATGTAAATATATACACGTACGTATATATGTTTGTTAAATTCAAGTTATTTGCAGCTTTCCAATAAAGTAAAATTGCTGAAATTTGTTAAATAAATTCATGACCAGCATTCTACACATTAACCAGTCCTAGAAAACCCCATATGCTGTAACAAAGCCAAGAAAAATTTTTTAAAATTTACATGTATTTTGAAGTCTAGATCCGGATCCGGCCGGATCCAAACCGGATCGGCCGGATCCAAACCGGATCCGGGTCCGGATCCGGCAAAATTTTGGATCCGGTCGATCCCTAATTAATATATACACATACGTATATACTGTATATATTTAACAAAGCGTCAAAGGGTCAAAAGTGATCGAAATCGGCCAAGACCCTACATTTGAGACACCGGAGTATCCCGGATTTTTAAAAGGGGTGGGTCCAAAAATTTTTTATCCTCCTCCCCCCAGGACCACCCAACTGAACTGTTTTTATCCAGTTCAGTTCAACAATAGACTGCACAAGCGAAGCACATACTCACCCTCCTGTGTGTTGGCGTGTGTTGCTTCATAATTCACACTGTCCCCCAAGTATATATTCAAACTCACCATATATATACGCACTTACAAATATGAGTGTCTATTACGTATGTATGTAACATTACTGAGTATTAACAACAATCAGAATAACAGAATACCATTCGGGGGTCTGGGGGGGAGGAGCCCTCCAGAAGTTGAAGAAAGTTTTTGCTTTTTAGGTGAAATCGTTCTTCAAATCTTTAATTTCTTTCGTTTTGCAGAAACAAGAAAATTTTTAAAAATTAACACTTTTTGAGGGCAAAATAAGAAATTTTTGCTAAAATCGAACGACATTTTAGACATATATGTATATATATATCCCTAGTAGTTTTTAGCATTTACGCGATAAAAGTTCTTAAATACTGGCATGCTCGGATCGGTAGCTTGCATGCCGAGAAAATCCGAAGAAAAAGTTTTCAAAAAAATTTTTCAGCGAAAATGGTACGTATATATGAGAAACGTGCATCAAAAATGCAATTGAAGGATGTAGCATGAAGTCTCGTAATCTACGTATGGCTTAATACTGATTGACTATTCAAACTTTGTCGAAGCTCTGGCTTTTTCCTACAGGGGGTGGGGTGGGCCCCCCCAGAAATTCGTTCCCCCCCAGACTTGGGTCGCCCCCCAGGATTCGGGCCTTCCCCCCCCAGAACTCTAAAATGCCCGGAAAAATAGGGTTTTGAGGGTAAATTTTGAAAAATTTTTCCGGCTTCGCCGGATTTTTACCCATTTTTAGCTATTTTAAGCTTAAATTTAAGTTAAAAATAGTTAATTTTTTAGCTTAGCACTAGCAGCAAAAAATAGCTATTTTTACGCATTTTTTGAAAAAGTTTTCTTCCCCCCCAGAAATCCGAGCCCCCCCCCCCCAGACCTGGGGGGGACCCCCCCCCAGACTGCCCATCCCAGAAATTTTTGCCTAGGAAAAAGCCAGGAAGCTTAACATAAATTACAAAGACAATATAGAGCGGGGGATTGGGCGCGGTAGCCCCCAAAATCTGAGAATATTTTAAAAAATTACTGTTAAAACATAATAGAAACCTTGCATTCTTTTTTTTAAATTTGGTGCTACTTCCACATTTTGGCTTGGTCATTCTTTCGTCATTTATTTTGGCGTCGTCAAAACTATTGTTCATTTTTGCAAACGACGCTATTTTTAACCAAAAAACGTAGATTGAATCTCCTGCTTTAAATGTAGGTAGCAACGTTTATGACTCACTATTTCTGAATTTGAAATAACCTGTTCCAATAAATGTTTGAATTTTGATTTATATATATACACGTTTAAGTTCAGAATAATGTAAATGAACACACTGCGAAATTTCTATTTTTATTTGCTTTTCAATAGTTTAGTGAAAAATGATCACCTACCACTGGAGATGAAGGGGGGGGTCAGGGCTCAAAAAGGGGTGGGTCCGGACCCCCTGGACCACCCCCCTGGATACGCCCCTGATTTGAGATTATTCAAGAAATATATTATGTGGTCAATACATTCATATGAAAGTTCTTGAAGCGAAGAGCACTAATTGTTCTCTACTAGATCACAGAAATGTTCATTCAAAAGTTATAAAGCTGCAATAACCGGAAAACGCTGCGGCAACCCATTCTCGCTACTTTGCTAGTTTCGTTTTTATTTTGATAAACTTTTAGGTCCTGCGATCCAAAACACAATATGTATATACCAGTCTCAAAGTGTCAGTCCGTCAGAAAAATACACTGAACAGAGAACTAAGCAGGCTGGGTTTGTGGAAAAAATCTTTCAGCATGTATATAGCGTTGCGTTAGGCTGTCTGGAGACAATACTTAAATTTTTAAGTATTGTATAAAATTGCTCGAGGGACTCTGATATTCGTACAGTGAACCCCACGCACTGCCTGTGCTGGGACAACGGAATTTCGGATAAGTCGAGCGCTCCAGCGGTCAAGACGTCCGATCGATGCCTCCACGTGGAGCAACGTGGGCGGATAGCTTCTGCATTAGCTTAGCTATCTGGCGAAGTAGACGGGCGCAACCCTCTCACCATCAGAGGAGCCGGTGGGGTGCGGTTAGTCTCGGACCGTACCTCTCACAAAATGCCGAGCTGTCTCTTTGGTGGTGAGATTTCTCAGCGGGTAACCGGCGCTATAACCGGTCATGAGACTAGTGGGTGACAAACCACGAACAAAAGTCCGGCTGCGCAGTGGCGACGTGCGGTCCGATCTAGCCGAGTATCCTTTGGTTAGCGATCATTGAATATGGTATTCCCTCAATCCTGGGTCTCCGCGCCTAGAGGATGAATGGCTGGCGAGGATAGTCCAGTTCTAAGCGGAGTTGATAATCATTGGGTAGCCAAGATGTTCCAGGGCTCCACTTGGCGGTCCCTTATTGTTCCCTGAGATTTTATGCTGTATGGATATCTTTAACTTTTCTACAACTAGTAACTTTGAAGGATTTACTGAAGAGGATCAAATGCTGACGAAACATCTTATCAACCTGATCTCAGAGAAAAAGCCAAGTATACTGTCCACCACTGGCGAAATGAGAATTGCCACATGGAACGTGAATAGTATCTCCTCTCTTGACAGGCAACATCTACTTATACGCGACTTAGAGGAACTACGTATAGACATTGCCTGCCTGACGGAAGCCAGAATTCCAAACATCGGCTCGGTCAGAATAACCGCTGGCAATAATCCTTACACAATATACCACAGTGGGCACGCTACCAATAGAACGGAAGGTGTGGCAATTGCTGTATCAGACGCTGCTGCTAAGGCTTTCCTCGGTGTGGAATCCATCAGTGAAAGAATAATGGTTGCCCGTTTTCGTGGTCAAATCCAAGATGTATCTGTGGTGGCCTGCTATGCACCGACCGAGGTCTCCGATGTACAAGGCAAAAACTCGTTCTATCACCACCTCACTAATGTCGTCCAAAATTGTCCCCGGTCCGACATGCTAATAGTTTGTGGTGATTTCAACGCTGAAGTTGGCACTAGCCGCTCTGGATGGGAGCACACCATCGGCAGATTTGGAAGTGGAAGTATGAACGACAACGGATTACGTCTTGTTAGCTTTGCCTCCAACTTCCAATTGAAGGTCATGAACGGTTTCTTCCAGCACAAACTCAGCCACCGACTAACCTGGTACAGCAATGCCGGAAATTCCAGTAAACAACTGGATTTCATATTAGTCCGTCAAAGATGGGCGTCGTCGGTACAAGATGTGCGGGTACATCGCGGAACCAGCTTACCCAGCGATCATGAACTGGTTTTGGGACGGATTAGACTGCGACTGAAAGCCTCACAGCAACGATACACTGGTCAAAAAAGGCTAAACATTGGCTTGCTTGATAACAACACCGTGCAGGACCAGTTTTCCATCAAGCTTTCTAACCGATTCAATGCATTGAGCACTGCGGAGGACCCGAATGAGGCTTGGGACGGCATTGAAACCGCCCTAGCGGAAACAGCGAAGGAAGTTCTTGGATTTCAAGGTCCAAGACCACGACCCGTTCCTTTGAGTGAGTCAACCATCTCTCTATCTAACCAGAAACGTAAAGCCAGCAGCATCAGGAGGAAAAGAGAGCTAACAAAGCGACTGCGTGCAAGCTTAAAAGCAGACAGAGAAAGCATGTGGAAGACCACAGCAGAGAACATGGAGCGTGCAGCTTCACATGGTAACTCCAGGAAACTGTTCTCGTTGCTGAGAGACGCGACTGGTCGTAGATCGATAGTCAGCGAATCCATCCTTGATGACAATGGGCAAGCCATTCGCTCCAAACCAGAAAGATTGAAACAATGGACAAATTACTATTCCCAACTGTTAAACCGGCCCGCGCCCGAAACTGTGGACAATGATTTGGATGCCTTAGTAGATAATATCCAACAGATTGACGACATCTCAACAACACCGCCTACCCAAGAAGAAATTCTTAAGGCCATCAGGGCACTGAAACGGGGCAAGGCAGCTGGTCCTGATGGACTTCCTGCAGAGATCTACAAAGCAGCTGCACACGTGATAGCGCCAAAGTTAACAGAACTTCTGCAGCTGGTTTGGCGTTCTCAGCAATCTCCTAAGAAGTGGCAAGAAGCTATCTTGATCCCTGTTTTCAAAAAAGGTGATAGACGACTATGCAAAAGCTACCGAGGAATCTCGCTGCTTCCTGTTGCTGGTAAAATCTTGTCGATCATCATTTTGGAGAGGTTGAGTAACACACTGGACTCTTCAACAAGAGAGACTCAAGCCGGTTTCCGTAAAGGACGGGGTACTATTGATCAGATATTTGCACTACGACAAGTGCTTGAGCGTCGTCACCGGTACAACCAGTCCACAATAGCCGCTTTCCTTGACTTCTCCGCTGCCTTCGACAGCGTCGACAGGCCGGTACTGTGGAAGCTTCTGGCGGCCTGTGGCGTCCCAACCCTGTACGTAAACCTGATCAAAAACATCTATAACGAGTCATCAACTAGAATTCGGGTGTACGGCGAGCTAAGTGAGCCTTTCGCTGTAACAACTGGCGTTAGACAGGGAGACGTGTTGTCCCCTCTTCTGTTTCTACGAGCTGTGGATAGAGTGATGTCCAAGAGTATACAGCCTGATGATGGTGTTAGTATCAGCGACAGGGATCTAATTGCGGACTTGGAGTATGCGGATGACATTGCAGTGATGGCGGCCAATCAGGAAGATATGCAGCGACTTATCAACAACGTCATCGTGCATAGTGAGCCCATGGGACTTAAATTGAACGCGGCGAAGTGCAAGTACATATCTTCGGCAGCTCACACTCGTGATCTGATGGTAGACCAGCACCCCATCGACAAAGTTGAAGCCTTTCCCTACCTCGGAAGCCTGATTTCTGTAGATGGAGCTCCCTCTGCTGAAATCGACTGTAGAATCGGGAAAGCGCTAAATGTATTTAACCAGCTTAATAAACATCTATGGCGCCGTCGTGAAATCTCTGTACGAACGAAGATGCGCATTTTCAACAGCATGGTAATGTCGGTACTGCTGTATGGGCTCGAAACAACGCCTTTGCGGAGAGCAGACATCGGCAAGCTCGAAACTTTTCAGAACAGCTGCCTGCGCCGAATACTCGGACTCAGACGGGCAGACCGGATTAGCAATGCCGAACTGAGACAGCGGGCCGGGCACACCAGCACCATGGAATCACATCTGCGGAAGAAAAGACTGCAGTGGCTCGGTCACGTTGCTCGAATGGATCACAGGCGCCTCCCTAAATTATCCTTTTTCTCTCTCCCTCCATCGACCTGGCGGAAAAGACGGGGCCGACCGCTACAAACATGGGAGGAAAATGTCTACGACGACCTGAAGAGCTCAATGGCACTATACACCCTTGGCAACTTTAACTGGAAGGACACAGTTAAAACACTCGCGGCGGACCGAATTCAGTGGAAGGAGATCACTTCTGATGCTATCGCTAACCGAAGGCCACCGATGTCTTCGTGGCGAAGATGATGGTGAACAAGTACAAGTAAG
>JASAND010020264.1:0-22469 GCA_030248195.1 Trissonchulus latispiculum
CAGGCCGCTGGGACCACTTTAGAGGGGTCTTCCAATGACAAAAAATGTTCACCTCACCAAGGGCTTTCATTTGATACCAAACATGGCCACTTTTGGAAAAGTCGATTTGTGGCCCATTTTTGGACCGGTCCGGACCCTGGTCAGGGCGCCACAGGCCACTGGGGCCACTTTTGGAGGGTCCTCCAATGACAAAAGAATGTTCACCTCACCAAGGGCTTTTATTTCATACCAAACTTGGCCACTTTTAGAAAAATCGATTTTTGGCCATTTTGGCGCATGGTCCACGGTCCGGACCCCTGGCCAGGGCACCACAGGGGTCCGGGCGAAACAGTACAGCCTATGCTGTAGTGCTCCCGCACCCCACCCCAAACCCCAAATAAGAGAGACCTGCTCCCTGTAGATATTTCTGTAGAAGAGGTTAAAGTTGGAGTTGCGACACGGTAGGGCCCACCACCATCAGGGTGCCCCCAGCCACATGGATAGGTCCTAGACCGAAACTAATGGGCCATTTAGATTCACCATATAGGGGTTCCTATTCGAATACGAAACCTCAGCCCAGCAGCTCTTATGTATAGGGCTGCCTACTCCGTAGGCCCAGATCCCCCTTTTACACGTTAACTAGTGACCCCCGGCCAGAAAACTACAGGGGACAGATCCAAAATTCATATACCCCATGGCAATCTAGACCATGGGGCCATGCTCTTCGCCGAACCTCAGACCCATCGGCCTGCCCCAGTTCAAGTTTACTTGAACAGAAGGATTGACCATTTTGGGAAAAACTATCTCCGAAAAAATCGAAATCCTGCTATGTACACAGACCTATGGGGGCCCTACCTACTCCATACTCATTTCCCCAAAAATGGGGAAAAAGTTGTTCAAAAAAAAACCCCATATGGTATAGAAAATCTAAGACCTCCGACCCCTAGGGGGGGGGGAGAAAAAAACTGGAGAGAAAGTCGTGCATTGAAAAATTGAATCTGTCATACCTCAAAAACGGCTCGGCCGATTTTGCTCAAATTTGCAGAGCATGGACCCCTCGTGAAGGGGTTTCTACTGGTAAAATATGAAGGCTCTACCTCAACTCCTCCGCCGGCAACAGGGGAAACTATGTTCCAAGAGGCCGCAATACGCCTTTTTTTCCCTATTCTAGGTAGTGCGCTGACGCGCACTACCTGATATAGCTAAGTTATAGGCCGTGCTTCAGCGGCACTCTACTGCAGCGCAAACCAAACGTACACGTCAATGTCCAAACAAAGAGACTTACGCGGCATAATTTCTAATGCTTTTCCGCAGTTGCCTGCAGAATTTCAGGCCATTGCTGTTTATCTGTTGCATGTTATAGGCCGTGCTGTACTTCAGCAGCACTCTACTGCAGCGCAACTAGACGCAAACGTTAATGCCAAAGAAGGTGATTTACATGGCACAATTTCTAATGCTATTCCGCAGTTGCCTGCAGAATTTCAGGCGATTGCAAGTTATATGTAGTTAGTTATAGGCCGTGCTGTATTTCAGCAGCACTCTACTGCAGCGCAACTAAACGTAAACGTCACTGCCAAAGAAGGAGACTTACACGGCACAATTTCTAATACTATTCTGCAGTTGCCTGCAGAATTTCAGGCGATTGCAAGTTATCTGTAGCTAGTTATGGGCCGTGCACTTATCTATAATAGTTTGTCATGTCCTAACTATTTGTATGCCTAATTTCAAATGCCAGTGACAAATGAATAACTTGTCATCGACGGTGCTGTGTCTTGGGACAGCACATACAGCAAGGTGGAAGCTAGAGAGTGCACCAACTAACATAGCTACAGTTCCCCCTTACTGCAGACACAATTATCACCAAGTTTCATATGTTTAGCCGTTTACGGTCAGTCTACAGACAGCGTGCTATGGTTGCTGCATAGCAGTACAGCACGATAGCAGCACCGCACAGCGCTGCGACTATGCTCATGGTGTTCAGCGACCCCAATAACTCTTATATGCGTCTCACTATATGGCCCTAAACAGCTTATTTAGGCCTATTTTTGACTATTTCTGCGGAGATGGGAATTGGCTATTTGGCCATTTGGACCGACCAACTTTGGGCCGGCCGCCTGAACGGTCCAGGACCTGAATCAAAAATCGGCCAACGTTATGACACGCTACCCACCCCAGTTTCTCATCTGCGTCTCTCTAGCCTGTTCCCTGAGCCTAGGGTTGCGCCGTTAGCGAAATTACGGGGCCGGGGCCTTCCCAAAGTGCGGGGCCGGGCTGGGCCCGGCCCCAAGCCCCGGCCCCGTTACACGGCCCCGGCCCCGGCCCCGTTACATGGCCCCGGCCCCGGCCCTGTTACACGGCCCCGGCGGCCCCGACGGCCCCGACGGCCCCTGCGTCCCCAGACTCCATTTAGCAGCCTTTTGCTTACCCCTTTGCAAGAGTATTGGCAATATACCTCATACTGGCAGTCTTTATGCTTCATTCGGATCCTATGTTTAGTACATTGTGAGTCATTTATCTATTCAGAAGCTCTATCTTCACCAGTTCAGCACAGCTTAGGCAAGATTTTTGTGCTCAAATTATGTTTATACAATATTTAAGTAGCAGAACTGACAGCCTACACGCAGTCTTTGCCTGTCAGCACTAAGCGGTTGCGGAGTTTTGAGCACCAGGGAATTAAGTAGTTAGCGTTTGACAGGCGAATCATGAAATTACAATAAATGTTTGGCTTTTCCATAATTTGGAATGAAATAGGAAGAACGTAGGTTGTATTGCTGAACCAAATACTGTAATTGTGCTACTTTGTTATTTTATTTTGTATGCTAAGGGAAGGGAAGACTAGCGCCTGCTAAGAAATCAGAAACCTTTACTTAGGTATTTAAAAATAATTTCTGTTCGATATCAAAAGAAATAACTAGTGACAAGTCAATCATTTCGCGATCGTTTCGGAATAATCTAAAATTGGTTTTCTAATTTTAATTTGTCAATAGTTCAAAATAAGATTGCAGTATATGCTTTGAATTCTTTACAATACATCATTATCTTGCGACATTAACTCCTATTGGACTAGTAAAACTAACGAAATATCAACAAACGGAATTGAGATTAGTTTTCTAAATAGATCAGAGACGAACTTTAACTTTCCTACCTATCAACTTTTCTAAGCAAACCTTGCTGAAATGGAAACAAAAAGATTCTGGTTCGATCAAAAAAACTGGAATATCTCTAAGTCTAAATTTAATATAGTATATATTATTATATTTTATTTAAATTAATTTATTTAGCAATAATAGTAATTTATTTAATATCTAATTATACATTCAAAATAACTAACAGAAAATAGGGAACGTGAAGCATTGTAAAACAGAAAGTTTTTGTATTTCGAAAGTTTACAGGAATTACTGAATTATTATTAATTTTAATTAATTAGATAATTACAAAATGATGCGGGATTTTGCGGGATAGGATTTATCGAATTTGCGGGACTACGAGATCCCGCGGAACGGAACAAGCAAATTTAGTTCGGGGCCGGAGGGGCGGGCCGAAAACTTTCGTCCAGCGCCCATCTGTGGCTGGCAGAACGTCACGTTACAGAGAATCGTGTGCTGTGCTACATATACTAGTGATGTTTCAGCACCTGAAACTGAAACTGAAAATATTTTCAGTCAGTACGTATTTCAGTTTCAGCACCTAAAACTGAAACTGAAATTTATTTGGATGAGGCCTGAAACTGAATCTGAATTTGAAGCTCCTACGAGCAACCGTCTGAAACTGAAAATCAAATAAAATGAGACCTGAAACAGAAACTGAAAATCAGATAAAATTAGTCCTGAAACTGAAACTGAATTTGAATCTGAAATTCCGACGAGCAACCGCCTAAAACTGAAATAAAAAGGCTGCCTGAAATATCACTACTACATACGCCAAGAAATAGCCATATGCACAGCAGAAAATATATAATAAAGTGTGTTATATACATCCTGACGGCCCGACGGGGCCCACGGGGCCGCCGGGGCCGTGTAACGGGCCCGGGCCCCAAAGTCAACGGGGCCGGGCCGGGGCCGGGCCGTTAAAAAATTTTGCGGGGCCGGGCCGAAACGGGGCCGGCGCGGCCCCGGCCCGGCCCGGGCCCCGTTACACGGCCCCGGCGCAACCCTACCTGAGCCCTGTAGCCGTGACACAAAATGGCCGTTTTTTGGCCAAAAACGCCGTCAGCCCACTTTTGGCCGGCCGCACAAGCGGCATGCCGGGCCGGGCAGCAAAAAATATAGCGCGGGGCACATGAGACCATATCGACATTCAGAAAATATAAAAAACCTAACTTGTCCGGAAGCGAAAATTTTCAAAGCTGGAAATTTTGACCAAAACGTTTTTGCAATGTGTTGTACTAGTTGTGTAGATTCCAACGATACCAAACTTGCCGAGTTTCGTTCAGTATTGAGCTGGCACGGTGCTCGAACGAGTCTCAAAGGGCTGCGCAACGCCTTTTACACCCATATTATAGGGGGTCGCTCTCGCGCCCCACTATAATAACTACGCAGATGTGGGCTTTTTTCCTGGGGGGGGGGGGTGGGGCGCCCTCCACTCGACCCCACCCCCACTTTTTTGGGCTTCCCCCCCCCTCACCATAAGGTGCCCAGAAAATGCCACAATTTTAAGGATTTTTGGTCAAAATTTTCAAAAATTTTCCGGCTTCGCCGGATTTTTTTGTAAAAAATCGTCATTTTGGTACTCAAACTCGATTTTTGAGCACTTTTTAGCATAGTTATAGCAGTATATGTAGAAAACAGTTACTGCATTTTTAGCGATTTTAGACAACTTTCGATTCCCCCCACTTTTGGGTTTCCCCTCTCCCCCACTAGTAGTGGGGGGGGGGGGCTCCCCCCACTTTTTTCGCCTAGAAAGCCCAGCAGGTACTGCCAAACTTTCCGAAATTGGCAAAAACCGCCCTCATCCGAAATCTCGAATTCTTGAAGCGGGATTGCGCGAAGGGTATTAGAATGCTAAATGAACTTATTTTGGAAAGTTTTGTCAAATTTCATCTAGACTAACAATCAGCAATATACACAAAAGGAATCACCACCTTAAGCTTAGGAGCTTCTTTTGAAACGCCCCCTAAGTACTATTCGTCTTGTACATAGTGCAATTATGCATTATGCACTCTTGCCGGTACTAAACCAAGAATTGACTGGCGAACAAATTCCGGTTCTTGTAGCAACTGTGTTAAGGTCCAGCCTGTCCGCAATAGTAATTACTCGTTTGTCACATATAGAATATGTGTCATACCTTCGTCTACTTACTCTTGCTTAATCTCTAAAAGTTGTGCTTCAAAACAGAGAACACCTGAATAATTCTCATTACCTCGTTTACAGTAACTTGTAACCTGTAGTAGCCGACAACCACCCTAGCCAATTGCCACCTGAAGTTTAAAAGAACACCCTCTAACGCAAGCTGATTACACTAAGCATTATTTTAACAACATTACCTACAAAGAATCATGAAGCAATTTACTGTTAAAACATCTGCAAAATACAGTAAGACAGGCACCACAACAACAAAACAATAGCAAAACACGTTTAACTGTCACAAACACATAAAACCAGATCAAATTTGACACAGAAAAAAGCAGCAGCTGCACTCGGATACAATCTATCACAAGCAGACAAAATAAAAATATCTCCGACAAAGGTAACGTAATTAAACTTTGACAATAAAAAAAATAAAAGCAGAAGCCTTTCAAAACATAGATTTGATATAATAATGATTAGAACACTAAAGGGATGTTTAATCATCTTACAACAGAATTATAATCGTAGAGCTACAACTATAGCTGCGTGCGTCTAATTTGTGTCTGCTTCGAGCTTTGAAACGCAAGGATAGCGGAAGCCGGGAGTATTCATTTGCAGTGGAGGTACACGCTGACATTTGGAGTCTTCGCGCATCATTCTGAATTTGAATCTGAATTCTGACTTTGAATTTGAATTTTCATCGAAATGAAAGTAAACGAGACCCATCATTTTTCAACTAACAAATGAGAGGTCACATTTGCGGGAGGTGTATTACTGTACAAATGAGTAAGCATTCGAAATCGCGTACTGGGTACTGATTTCCGGGGGTCTACTAGTTACGCAATTGCGCGGGGGAGGAGGTAAGCTGTTAGCGCGAAGAGCATGGGAAGAGCTAATTACAGAGTTGACGTTTGTCAGTTGTCACACTTTATCTATTATATACTCATGATTTATGGACATGCAAGAACAACTATTGAGAATAGAAATATAATTATTCAAAATAGAAATTATATTTCTACGATTGTAGAACTGTAACTACAATCGCTACAATTGTACAAATAGTTCTCACAATTGTAACTACAAGCCTGTAAAATTGACACAGTAAGCAGGATTACACTTATGAAACTGTAGGCATCTTACAACAGTTGTTATTAGAAAACCAGAAATTTGTAAAAACGAAGCTGCTGTCATAACATTTTACAGGTCTGCAATTATAGCTTTCTGAACTAGGCCCTACTCAAAGCAATAGGACCTTTAAATACGTTATGGACAAAAATAAACCTTAGTAATTGAAAAAGATGTAGCAATGCGTAAAGAAGAAAAGGCTTAAAGCGTTCATATAAATATGACATGACAATAGAAATCCAAAAGCACTAAGCTAAAGACTAGACAAATAGGACACCAAGTTGACATAAAAATACTAAACATAGTGTTGCAAAATGCAAGTGGATTGAGGAAGCAGGGGCGGGAGATTGATGAAAGTATGGGAATTTTTCAAACAAGTTGAATCCTGGTAAATGATAAAAAACGTTGTATAGCTGTATAGTTACTGGATAAACAAATGTACCAAACTCCAGCGAATTATAACTACAGTTTCAAAAAGTACAACTATATTCTCTTCTCTTCAGGGTTGGGAGTCTCGGTCTCGGTCTCGCCCAAAAGCCGAGACTTGGCCAGTCTCGGTCTCGGTCTCGGTCTCGGTCTCGTTCACCCAAAAGTCTCGGTCTCGGATCGAGACCGGAAATTTTTTGAAAACATCTAATTTTGGCGAAAATTTTAAATCAATGTTATGAAAATCAACTAACGAGGTGCGGAAACCATATGTTTATGTATTAAAGCCCCTAATACTAGATCTAAGCCTCAAAAATGGTTGAAACTAATTTTAAGCTAAAAATTGCTAGTCTCGGTCTCGGTCTCGGTCTCGCCCAAAAGCCGAGACTTGGCCAGTCTCGGTCTCGGTCTCGGTCTCGGTACCTTGGTCTCGGTCTCGTTCTCGGTCTCGGTCTCGGTGAAATCTCGGTCTCGCCCAACCCTGCTTCTCTTGGAAAAAGTTTTTCTTTCAAAATCAAAACGCTTTAAATTGATACCGGAGCAGTAGCCAATATAACAAAATGTTATTCTTCAAAGATTATAAAAATCATTTGAATTAAGACAAAAATATACAAAAATAACACAAACAAAAATGCAAAACTAGAGAAGAGCCTAGTCATACTATTAAGGTAGAACATCAAATAAAACTATAAAAGCAACAAAGCTAGTTGAAATATGTACAGAGATACGCAATTCTGGCAAGGCAGCAAAAGCAGATCCGTCACAAATCAGAAGAAAAAATAAAATCTACTACAAAAACTGAAAAAATCAATCATTAGTAATAAACTAACCACAAAATTAACAAACCATTTTCGCGCTTCTAGAAAAGAGTGATATATACATCCGTTATTTGGTAAAAGAATGCATTATATTAGTCCGAGTAGTTAGCCAAAAAACAGAGACACACAGAACAAGACTGTTAACGTAAATATACAATTAAGCTTTCTACAAAATTCATCAAAGCAAAGAAACCCTCCTTCGCCCAAGCAAAATTATAGCACAATGAGAAACAATTCGCCCAAGCGGGCTTGAGGTTAAAGCAGCGATAGATTTTAAAAAAGACCAAGCTAAACTAAGTTATTTAAAACTAGTTATTAATAATTTGCCGGTATTAACTTTCCGTGTCGGATTAACATGGAAGCATAGGCATCATTCCTTACAATAAGCTACCGAGCTGTTGGATCCACTCAATTCCATGGATCCTTAGATGTCATGG
Source organism: Trissonchulus latispiculum (assembly GCA_030248195.1). NCBI lineage: Eukaryota > Metazoa > Nematoda > Enoplea > Enoplida > Ironidae > Trissonchulus > Trissonchulus latispiculum. Next base: position 8,071 of record JASAND010020264.1, read on the forward strand.
ATATCAATCAATATGCGAAGAAGTGTGGTGGGATGTTGCTTGCCGAAATGTCCTCATATAGTAATTTGCTGTGAGCCTAGACGAAGAAGAAGCTAATATTATGCTACTGAGGAACACAGAAATATACGTATACAGAAATGTCCAGGTTTCCCTGTGAGGGGGTGTCGACAAAAATACCTTCTTCCTGTTTGGTGGGGTATAGCCCGGGATTACAATAATTTTCATTAATTCACAAGAGATTCACGCCTGCGGAGCTACTTTTGAACGAAAATACCTCAAAAAGCACTAAATCTTACTTGAACTTACCCACCAACCGTTCAGTTGCGAAAGAAATTTCCGAGCATTGTTGGTTTGCCCCCTCCAAAAGTTTTTTCTGGCTACGCTAGTGTTGAAAGATCAAAACATCAAACATTGCCAAATCCAAAATATCTTATGCCTTTGGACAAATTTTAGTCTGCACTCTCTTGAGGTGAATTGCGAACAATTACTCGCAATAACAAACACAAAGTTCATCATAAACACAGTTCAAGTTATTACACAGAAAGCTAGAGGAAGGCCCGACATTAAGGATTCAGATAATAAGTGAATAACAAAACGGCTGAAGCTTACAATAAAGCTAAGAAAGAAACATTCCGGGCAAACCCAGAAATATAGCAAAAATCAATGAAATTATGTTGAGCTCAATTAGCACATAATATTTAAATCTCAAAATCTCCAAGTTTTAGCTGTCACCAAAAATGATTCAAAACTTTCCGTCGTAAAAACAGGAGGGAAAATTAACCTTTTTTAAAAAATTCCAATAGATTTTAACAAATTGTCTCCTCAGCCTCACGAAAAGCAGACATGACGTCAAGAACATAAGCTAGATCAAGAACTAAACGCAGCAGAGCGGGATGATCTAGGACTTCCACTTCAGGAAGGGGAGGATGACAGTGGGGTAGAAAAGCTGGATCGTTCTGAAAAAAACACAAAATAAAACAATAAACAACATTAACAGCAAATTAAAAAAAACCAAAGAACCAACAATCGTTCAAACAATTAATGATTAATTTATCTAATTTGATTATCTTAAAGTAGCAGAAGCAGCCAGTTCTAGTTGCTGAGGTTAAAACTGACATTTGCAATAAAGCATATTTACATTTTAAAGTAAAGAGTTGTATACCTTGAAATATCTATGTAGACGAAATACGCAATGTGCAAAAATAAAACGAAGCATCAGTAGCCTGAAATAAAACAAGCATACCTTAACATTAATCAAACGGAATCTTCTCCAGATTATTCCCCTCCTCCAAAGGAAAATATTAGCAGTTACCCAAATGTGTACTTCATATAATCTCATTTTTGATACCAACTATGTACTATCCCAACGGCTATTATTACTAAAAACGTAGTTTTTGCATAAACACGACCAATTTTTCCAAAGATTGTGAAGTATTTAGTATACAAGCTAGAGGTTGCCACTTAGCAGGTGTTTACGTGAACATACCCCAGGACCCTTTTTAGTTTCCGCGATTACTGCTATTTATTTATTTTATTTCTATTTTTTAAAGATTAAAATGATCAGATTAAACCAAGTAAAATTAAAAATCATTAAACTTTTAATAGATATTTCTTTAATGCTAGAATAGATTAAACGGATCAAAATTAACTCTTTTAATCCCACCGGTTTTAATCCTCGGATTAAACGAGTTAAAGTTAATTTGTTTAATGAGCCATTAAAGAAACAGCTATTAAAAATATTAATGTGTCAATCCGTTTAATCCTAGTACAGGATTTAAAGGATTTAAAGGATGTAGCGAGGATTTAAACTAAAGTCTGACCAAAAAATGTGTGTACAAAATCTGTAAGGCCTCCAGTGAACTAAATATACGTCAGAACCCCATAAAACCATAAATTTTCCCGTCCGAAGACGCATCGATTGACACAAGAACGAAAAAATCGGTTGAGAAATAAGCATTTTATTCAAAAAATTCGTTTTTCCATTTTCTTTGATGTTTGCCGCTTTTTGCAACTTTGACTGGCCGTTACTTGTGACTGGCTCAGTGGAAAAATTTTTGGATTAGATTTTCTGGACCGCCTAGGCGTCCGCTTTCACCTGATATATGTGGTATTTCAAATTTTGAAAGTCGATTTTTTTGAAAAAGACCACTTTTTGATCTAAAATTTCGGCAAAGCAAAATTAGTAAAAGTGAGTAAAAATAACATAATCATAAAGTTCAAGCTGAGCTGAATCCAACGATATAAAAGTTTTGTTGCTACGACTTATATTGCGTCAGCAGTGAATTTTTAAATAATATCCCTTATTTCAGCTGGTTTTTGGCTCTCTTTGATGTTGCCGCCGTGATTTGACTGAATCAGTGTAAACTAGCAGAAACCAGCTGGAATAGGGGATATTATTTAAAAATTCACTGCTGACGCAATATAAGTCGTAGCAACAAAACTTTTATATCGTTGGATTCAGCTCAGCTTGAACTTTATGATTATGTTATTTTTACTCACTTTTGCTAATTTTGCTTTGCCGAAATTTTGGATCAAAAAGTGGTATTTTTCAAAAAAATCGACTTTCAAAATTTGAAATACCACATATATCAGGTGAAAGAGGACGCCTAGGCGGTCCTGAAAATCTGATCCAAAATTTTTTCCACTGAGCGAGTCACAAGTAACGGCCAGTCAAAGTTGCAAAAAGCGGCAAACATCAAAGAAAATGGAAAAACGAATTTTTTGAATAAAATGCTTATTTCTCAACCGATTTTTTCGTTCTTGTGTCAATCGATGCGTCTTCGGACGGGAAAATTTTTCCGAATGAATGAGTTTAATACCTTGAACGGTCCGAAAAAATTCTCCGAAAAACCGATATTTTAAAATTTTTGAAATTTTAAAAAATTTTAAATTTTATAAAAATGTTTGTCTCGCTGCAAGGATTCCGAAAATATATGGTTTTATGGGGTTCTGACGTATATTTAGTTCACTGGAGGCCTTACAGATTTTGTACACACATTTTTTGGTCAGACTTTAGTTGAAGATACAGAGGACGGGTTAAACCAGGGGCGGATCCAGGGGGGGGGGCGGCCGTCGCGATTCGAAGGTAGGAAAAATTAAGGAGAGAAAGAGAAAAAAGGGCAAAAAACCAAAACATTTCGCGCCTTTGGCGCGAATTTTCTACTGTTTAACTTTTTATTTATTGCATTTGTGAAGCAAAAGCTTGAAATGCATCCGATTTTTCGGAGAAAATTACCATTTTGCCTAAAAATGTCAAGAATCTTAAAAATTTGTTCAGTTCTTCAGTATAAAAAGAATTAAAGATCCTAATACCGATTTCATTGCAAAAACAAAAAATTTCTTCAACTTCTTCAACCCCCCGCTGGAAAAATTTTACCGCCACCCCGTCACAAAATCCTGGATCCGCCAGTGGGTTAAACGGAATAAAATTATTCTTTAAAGTAGAGATGCACCGGGGCCTGGCCCGGGCCCGGCCCCGGTCCCGACTGGGGCCAAAAATTAGCAAAATTTTGTCAATTTTTGACATTTTTTGACCAAAATTTGGAAATTTCGAAAGTTACAAAGTGCTACAAATCATAGAGAAATAATGAAAAACGCCTGCCTGCAGTCACTAAGGCCGAAGCCTTTGTCCGAACAGGAGAGAGCCAATGGGCGCTGTGAGCGCTCTTACCCAGAGAGAACTAATCTCTGGAGGGTGATAATTCCGTATACGCACACTTGCACTGAAACTTGAGTGCACTCAATACATCTAATTCCGCAGACGCACACTAGACTTTCAGTTAGAGTTTAAACTGGTTAGAGTGACCTTTTGCAAAAGGCATCTAATTCCGTAGACGCACACCTGTTAAATAGTAACAGAAATGAGGGAAAATTGCCCTGTTTTCGGAAATTAAGTTAATCAGATATAAAAAGTAACTAGGAAAGTGGTTTTGGCTATAGTTACATAGTTACACGCTTTTTTTACTATAGTTACACCTTATTAAACAAACCACATAATAGTGCTTTTCAACAACAAACAAGCAAAGCAATGATCAGCAAAAAATCTGTCAGCAAGCAACAAAATTAGAAACAGAATTTCGTGTGACTATTTCATATGGTTATTAATCATAATAAAATTATGCTATTGTATTTGAATTGTATTTAGATGTTATCGATTTGAGATTTCTGCACATGCAGTTTCGAAATTTTGCTGGTTTTTGCTTTACCCGTTGTTTGTTTGATAAGGTGTAACTATAGTAAAACCACTTTCCTAGCTACTTTTTATATCTGATTAACTTAATTTCCGAAAACAAGAAAATTTTCCCTCATTACTGTTGCTATTCAACAGGTGTGCGTCTACGGAATTAGATGCCTTTTGCAAACGGTCACTCTGACCAGTTTAAACTCTAACTGAAAGTCTAGTGTGCGTCTACGGAATTAGATGCATTGAGTGCACTCAAGTTTCAGTGCAAGTGTGCGTATACGGAATTATCATCCTCTGGAGCTCCTGCCTGGTTGTCCAGAAGAGGACAGCCAGCTCGGCTCTATCTGTGCTGCAACATAGCCAGAGAAGGTTTTATCAAACCCTCTGACTGTGCCATGCACAGAAAGAGGATCAGGTACTTGGGGCGGATCTCCGTAGAGATACAAACAGCATTCGTCAAGAAAATGGTAAGTAAACGCCGCCAGCAGGCGGATCCACGAGGGATACAAGGCATTAATAATAGAGAAATAATGAAAAACGCCCGCCGCAGTCACTAAGGCCGCAGCCTTGTCCGAACAGAGAGAGAGCCATGGGCGCGTGAGCGCTCTACTCCAGAGAACTCATCTCTGGAGCTCCCGCCTGGCTGTCCAGAAGAGGACAGCCAGCTCGGCTCTCATCGAGAGGCAACATAGCCAGAGAAGGTTTTATCAAAATCTTCCTGACTGTGCTATGCACAGAAGAGAGGACCGCAGTGGCCAGGGATCTCCGTAGAGATGACTAACTGCATTTACAATCTAGAAAAGTGCTACAAATCGTTTGTTTTCCCACCGATTTGAATGAAAACAACGACAGTAACGTTTGTATATCAGAAAATATTGCAAAATTTAAACTTTCAAAAAAATTTTTGAAAATTTTCGATTTCGACCCAAAATTTCCAGGGCCCGGCCCCGGCCCCGGTAGTGGCGGCCCCGGTGCATCTCTACTTTAAAGAAACAAAGACTTAGCAAGTTGGATTAAAATTAACTAGTTGACTTTTTCAATCCGATGTGTGAATAAACCAGGATTAGACTAAAATTTTAATCCGTTTAATCCGACGTGCTATTTCTTTAATGCGGATTAATTTTAATCTAATCCGTTTAATCTTTAAAGAAATAGGGCCTGCTTAATTGAGGAAAGCTTTGCACGCTAACAGGAAGCAAGTTCGGGCGGACGAAGAATTAGCTCAACGATTCAATCTATGACAAAAAATTTAAAAAATTATTTTCAAATCAATCTTTGAATCTCAGATAGTATCCCAACCATGTTTGAACACTTTTGGATCATCCGTTTTTCTTGGCGAGGGAAACCGGAAGAGATCAAACTTATGAGTTTACACAATTTCTAGAATCGATAATTCTATCCTCTTATTTTATTTTCAAAAGCAAAACAAGAAAAACAAACAAAGTAAGCTAACAAAGCAGAACAAGCAAAAACAAACAAAGTAAGCTAACAAACAAACGAACTACTAACTCAAGCAACAAACCTGAGAAAATCGTCTCCATAAAATTCTATATAAGACCGATCTAAAACAACAATCAAGACAACACAACAATAACAAGGAATCCACAAATAAGCTGACATCTGATTGTATTGATCAAGTTTACTCAGTATAACTCAAAACATGAATAACTGACAGTGTCGACAGTGAGACAGAATCTAGCCACTACATTACAATTACATCGAAGCAGAGAAACAGTAAACCTTACCAACATTTTGTGATTTAACTACAAGACGCCCAGCCTCACAAATGAATCTATCAATGTGTGTTTGACACTTATCCCAGAGATCTGAAAACAAGCTAACTTCCAGATTAGAAAAAGAAAAAAACAAAGTCAAGAAAGGAAACAGCAAGTTACACAGTATATTTTAAGCAGGAAAAATGAACGATTTAATTTGCTCAGATTTAGATTCCAGGCGCAATGAAAAACTGAAGCCAACTGGCAAATGTTATGAGAAAACACATAACGACTTTAAGGAGAAGTATATACAAAGTTAAACAAGGATTCCTATTATTCATTCAGGGCATTTTAAAAGGAAGCCACTGAAATCGACCTGATCCTCACAAAATTACCTTTACCCCACAAATTAGCCTTACAGACCTAAATAGACTTTTAAAATCTCCAAAGTTGACATTAACAAATGTTAATGCAAGCAAGAGTATATATAAGAGAGAGTGTGACAAGCGTCACACTCTTAGTTATCAAGCAGAAAACATCATCTGCACAATAACGGCTGACCCCCCACAACTGAGTATGTGCACTTCAAAGAAATTTGCACGCTATGCCTACGTTATAAAGCTCTAAGCAGACGCACATTGAACCAACTGACTAGTTGTGTTTTTGAGCTTTATAACGTAGGCAAATTTCTTTGAAGTGCACATAATCAGTTGTAGGGGGGTCAGCCGTTATTGTGCAGATGATGTTTTCTGCTTGATAACTAAGAGTGTGACGCTTGTCACACGCTTAGCTATTATGTACTCTTGATAAGAGTAAGCCACTAGGCATGCTTGCTTATTTATCAAAGCAAAGACTTTATGTCAAACTTTTGCGAAAATTTTGCGTCCGCTTCGAACTTTAGAACACAAGCATAGCGCGCGAACTTTTTTGAATTGATGGGTCTTAATTGCGGGGGGGGGGGAGGGTCAGCCGTTAGCGAGCAGAGCATAGTTTTTGCTCTCACAACTAAGAGCATGCCTACAAAAACACGTACCAATCGGAATATCAATGATATTATTTATGTAACAGAAGGCCGTAAGCGGGCTGTGCAAGAATAAAGTGAATATGCTGCCACGGCGTGGATGGTCCTGTAAATAGGTGGGGGCGTCCTCTGGTGAAGTCAGCACTACACAGGGCTGGCCAAACAAATTCGGTAAACCCTACAACAACTCGAGCAATAAAAGACACAAACAAAACTGAAATGAACAAATTCACACCCCTTAAACGCAAGTCATCAGTCTCGGCTTTAGAAGGCAACAACTGGCAACGACAACGAAATGCGTATTACGAGAAAATGCATATAGATTTTCAGGTTTTTTGTCTTAGCGCTTTCTACACAAATTTAATATGAACAACCATGGGTGTACCAAGAGCGCGTAAACCTAATTTTAATGTAAGGTCTGCCGTGTTCACACGTCTTTTCGCGCTTCTGGCGTAAGCCAGTTTTCACCAGGTTCCACTGTCTTTGCTTAATTGAGCTCAATCTTAGGATATATATAGTTATATCCAATTTTATCAGAAAATTTTCAAAAGTCAAATGGTTTGGAAAATCTGAAAACGAAAGAAATTGGTACATGACTTTCTTCTTCTTTCTCATTTAGATAAATCAGAAAATAAATAAAAATAAAATAAAGCACTTTAGACTAATTCACTCTATTCAAACCTCTGGAAAGGCTATTTAAGGGGGGTCGCTTTGGGTCAAAATCGATGGTCACGGATTTCGCTCATTTTCACACACAATATAGGTTACATATGTTCTCAAAAACAGGACAAAACATTAGAGTTCGAAATCAAACTGCGGCAGATATATTCAGCTATAAAGTTGGAAAACCTGAAAATCACTGAGATTTGCCCTCCAAGGCCCTGTTGAGAGAGAACGGCAGCGAAATTTGGGTCAACTAATATGGCAAATTAATTCTGTGGGTTGGCTAATATTTTAATACTAAAACGACTCCGGGATATCCACTATCCAGCCAGTCGTTCACAGTACATTCTTCAATTGTGAACTCAGCCTTTTTCAGCTAAACTGTGCCCTCAAACTTTAACTTGCTCTAACTTTCAGATACTACATTTCAGACAGTTCTATTAGAAAAGTTGTTCAGCTCAACAGCTATTGAATGATAATCCATTTGTCTATATTTTGGAAATTTCAAAAATTGACTTTTGTGACCTATAAGAGTGACGTCAGCACTGGGGAGAGCGCTGAGAGCGGCTAGGGCTGCAGTCTTAAGCTCAGCCGAAGTCAGTTCATCCTTCCGTCTCCCGGGGACATAGCCTCCAGCGTGGCAAAGCAGGTTATATTGGGCGGGATCATACTCGGAGCAACTACTGGGAGGCAGACAGGTTCTCTTGCCCTGTTGGCCAGTCCAGCAGAGACTGATGCCTTCCTGCCCTTTTCCCTTCAAGAATCCTGAGATGGTAACCGTTGTTGTATATGTCGTTCACTGATTGCACGTCGGGGGTTGTCCGCAGGGAGGCGGAGACTCCTCTCGTATCCAATGGCCACTAGTTCCTCCGCCCGAAGAGAGAACGAAAGGAGGTTCGCCTCCATTCTGGCATATTCCACAGGAGTTCCAGGCAGGCACCCGGTTATTTTTCTCACCGCCTGATTTTGTATGATTTCCAGGCGGTTGGCACTGGTAGACGAGATAGAAGGGTACCATGTCGAAGCAGCATACTCCATGAGGGATCTGATGTAGGAAATGAAGATCAGTCTCAGATTTCCATACGAGGTCCCCACGTGCGTCCTGCCAGGGCGCTGAGAACGGAGATGCGTGCAGCTGTCCTGGCCTTGATGGAGGTAACATGCGGGGCGAAACAGAGCTTCCAGTCAAACTTCACGCCAAGGAACGTAGGGTTAGGATCATAAGGTATGTCATGGCCATTGATTCTGAGCTGTGGTCTGTGGCTGGCCTGACGGTTGTGGGTGGTGAAGATGCAGGCCTGGGTTAGGGACGCCCCGATCCAAAAACCCGAGAATCCATCATTTTTCATCTCCCCCAGCGGAGCTCCCCTGGGAACCCAACGTTATGATATGGACGGACGGCTCAGCTTCAGGCGGAACCACAGACGGCGGAGCTGGCGCGGTAATCAAATCGGACTACGGACTGACGACCTATCTGCATAAGCCAGCTGGAAAGTTCTGCTCAAGTTACAGAGCGGAACTTGTGGCCATCGAACGAGCGCTCAGTTGGTGCACCAAGAACAAATATCTACTCCCCGTCGATTCCCGGATCCTCTTTGAGACTGATAGCCAGTCCGCCTGTCTACGCCTCAGCAACAGCAACAGCATCCCGGATCCAATCATTGAAAAAATCAGAACTCTGCTAGATGAACTAAATGTACCGGTCGCCTTCCGCTGGGTTCCTGGGCATGCAGGAATCTGGGGTAACGAAGAAGCGGATAAACTGGCCAAGGAGGGCAGCAAGATGCCACAGGACCAGAAACCGCTAGACCAGTCATCCATCCGCAGTCTCATCTACCGCCGAACCCGGGAAAACTGGCGTAGCAGCTTGTCGCACCCCCGTGTACTCCAAGCAAACCCAACCAGACGACCAGTCCCGCTCGAATCGGAAAGGGGCCTATCCAGGCGGGATAGGGTAATCCTGGCCCAACTTCGGGCCGGCGGACACTGTCCAATACTCAAATCCTATCTGTACAGGATAGGAGCTGTGGACAGTCCAATCTGTGACAGGTGTGGGGAAGAGGAGGAGGATGCTGTCCATCTAGTCCTGAAATGTCCCGCCCTCACCTCCCAACGAACCCGTACCTTGGGCTGCAGGGCAAGCCTGGGATGTCTTTCGGCCAGTCCTCAGCTGGTCATCCAATTCCTGAGGGAGGCAGGGGCCATTCCTATGGTTCCTCCAATCTATGCCTAGCGATGATTCCTGAACAGAGAGAGAGAGAGAGAGAGAGATGCAGGCCTGGCATTTTCCTGCTTTGATTGTTAAACCCCATTTTTTCGCCCAGTTGCCAATTCTGTCCAGAGCAGTCTGAAGCTTGGACTCAGCAGAGATGCCTCTCGGATGCCCAGATGGCCAGGTCATCTGCGTAAATGCTTCCCTCCACTCCCTAAGGTAGATCGTTCAGGATGTCGTTGATGAAAATGATGAAGAGGAGTGGAGAGAGCACCGAGCCTTGAGGAACTCCGTGGTGGAAGATTTTCCAATTACTGAGGGTTCCGTTGTAAGAAACCCGGGTCCGTCTGTCTGTAAGGAAGGCTTTGATCCATTTGATACAGCAAACTGGCAGATTGAATTCCAGGAGTTTCTTGATGAGAGCATCCGTGTGTACGGTGTCAAAGGCCCGTGAGAAATCAATTAAGGCAAGGGGCTGTTCTTTTGGCTGGGGGCTTCTTCTGGAAACCGTCTGCGATATCCTGTATTATTCTGGCCAGCTGGTCCTCTGTACCTCTGAGTTGTCTGAAGCCTGCCTGGAGGGAGCTGAAAGATCCAGATGATTCAAGGGCAAACTGGAGCCTATTCTTCACCACCGTTTCCATGAGCTTCGCCAGACAGCTGGTTAGGCTCACAGGGCGATAGGAGGAGACTTCGTTCATGGGTTTTCCCTTTTTCGGTATGGGAATGATCGTCGCTCGTCTCCAGCTGGAAGGGATCTGCTGAGTGCGCCAGGACACATTGAGTAGCTGTCGCAGATATTGGATCCCGGAGGGTGGAAGTTGGCTCAACAATTCATTCGTTATGGAGTCCGTTGCCGTGAAAGGCCGGCACAGAAGGTGAGGATCCGCATCGTCAGTGCAGTTGCACTGTGCCCGTAGATCCGTATGGTTACGGATTCTGAGGTCTTTGCTTTCTCTGGTTGTTTTCACATAGCTGATGCGGGCATACTCCGAGACGAAGGCGTTGGCTTTCTGGAAGTCAGTGCCCAGCTCTCGGCCACCGCGACGGATTGTTGACCTCTTCATTGGGGCACGGTGTCCGTCTATGGCATGTATGACCTTCCAGACCTTTCCAGGGTCGGTTCTGACAGTCAGGGAGGACGCATAGCTCTGCCATGCCTCAGTCTTCAGTCTCTGGATTAGCGTTCTTGCTTCCCTCTTCGCTTCGATCCAGGCCGGACGCTGTGCCGGGTCTTCCTTGCCCCGGCGGAATGCCAGCCGGCATTTTCTGATTACATCATCCGCTTCTGCTGACCACCACGGTACAAATATTTTCAGCCCTTTGGGATGGATTTCCCGGCTGCCTTGAGAATGGCCTCTTGTAGGATTTTGGCAGCACAGTGGGCGCCGACTTCCTCTGGACTGCGGCAGTGTTGTAGGCGGTCGTGTATCAGTTGCCTGTAGGTGGCCCAGTCGGCCTTCTGGAAGGCCCAGCGCGCCTTGCGACGCGGGCCAGTGGCGTGGAAGCCGACTTCCTGGAAGCCGACCAGCCGAGATTCGGATGGGGAGATGGTCAGAGAAGGTGGATTCCTCTGCCACCCAGCTGAAGAGATCAGATTTGGAGGAGTGGCAGACAGTGAGATCAGGAGCTGTTCCGCTCTCCTGGAGGGTCACTGCTGGTCTGGTGAGAGTACCATCATTCAGGTCTCTCATATCGGCACTCAGCAGCCAGTCAGTGATTTGGTCTCCCATTTCATCCGAATCTGCTCTTCCGGGTTCCCAGAGATTAGCGTGGCTGTTCATGTCGCCACAGACCAGGACATTCGGGCCAGAAGGAAGAACGGGTCAAAGTTTTGGACTCTGTTTTCGGCCAGCTGTCGTTGTATGCGAGGTACGTAGAGGTTGACCACCAGCAAATCCCGTGAGCCCAGGTGTAGGCGGATTGCGAGGGCATCCGACGTTGTGTCATTTGGCGCCAGCACAGGGGTCTGAAGGAGGGAGTAGGGGATTTCTTCACGGATTAGGGTCAGCACCCCTCCTCCTTTGACGGGGCCTGCACCCCGGCCCGTCCTGCGGGCCTGATGTTCTGAGGCGTACCCCATGAATTTGGGGATGGCTTGAATGGGCTTTAGGTGGACTTCCTGGATAACCGCTACGTCGAACTGTTCCTCTTCCAGTTTGTGCCGGATCCAGTGCAGTTTGCTGGCCAGGCCGCCAGCGTTCCATTGGAGGATTCGAATTGGGCGTCCATTCGTGCCGGTTGACACTAGCGGTTTGGGGGGCCTGATTGTGGGGGCGTTAGGGAGAGGAGGCCCGGGTGGCCTGGTTGGCCGAGGCCTTGTATAGGTGGGCTGGCGGGGATGGTGCCGCCCGCGGCACCTTGGAGAGCTGTGTTAGGCGGGGGTGGAGCACTGCATATGGCACAGATCCAGTTGTTGTTGTAGTTTCTGAACGACCTGAGGCCAGAACAGGGTCTGAGGTGGACCCATCCGGCGCACCGATTGCACATGACACAGTTCTTAGGAGCGTGTCTGTCACAAACTAGGCAAGGACAGGTTGTTCCCGTCCCGGGGTTTCGCTCAATGTCCCCAGCCAGTAGCAGTAGGCGGCCCCAGTAGGCTGGTTTACCAGGGCCGCTAGCTAAAAACCCGACTGGATATGGGCGGGCTGGACGGGAGGCCTGTTCCCGGGGGTTCCGATTCCAGGGGGGTACCCGTTGCATGGGGTCTGGGCTTCCTCCGTTGGGAGCCAGGGTGTGGGAAGCCATTTGTTGCCATTTCCACCGGAAAGACCAGGGGGGAATGGGTTCTGCCGGTCAACCACGGCAAGGTACTTCCTCGGACCAGCTGATAATGTCCTTAACATGTGCAACAAAGTTGTAGCGCTGTATCTTTCATACAGCGAAAAATGTTTCTGCTACAAACTTTTTAACCTAACTTATTCGTTTTTCTATGTTTAACATGTGTCGAGGTCACCGCTGAAGGGCTCTACAGCACGATAGTAGCAATATTACGCAAAACGCTCTGGTCTTCTTTTCAGGACCCATTGGGACTACACAATATGTAAAAATGAGCAAAATCGGAGATGGTCGAAAAATCAGCCAAAAAGCGACCCCCCTCCTTAAAAAGGCTTAAAAGTTAAAAAGAGAACCAAGTTGGCAAAAAGCTAAAAACGTTATACATACAGCAAAAATGAAGTAACAGAATTTTTAGGAAGTGCTGGATGGGTGTAGTCATAAACCAAAAATAAACGCACCAGAAACACAGAACTATTGGCGCTGTCAACAATCAGAAAGAGGGGGCGACGAAGAAACGGATACAAATCACCGGGATGCAGGCTGAAGCAAAAACAATTACCTCAGATTAGAAATGACAAGAAATAAAAATGCTCCGCTGGAGCATGAAAAAGTAATATGGGTGATGGTGAGGTTGCAAAATCAAGAGAGGACTAGTCTTTAAAATGCTTAATATGGGGCTAGGTTAAAAAATAGAAGAGGACTAGGTTGTGAGCGAATTAATATGGGCACAGCTTCGCCGAACAACCCATATTCGCGGTTTGTAAATGTAAATTATTATGCATATCCACGATACATTTCGTTTATAGTTCATAAATAACCTACAGCTACGGTATGTGCTCGAGCTTTATTCGAACTTATATTTTAGCACGCGTTTTCTTCGATAAGTGCTTCATACTAACCAGCGCATTTTACGTATCCATTTATACGGAAAATTTATATTCAAGAATAATTTTGGACTCTCCCACGAACTTCTATTTCCTCCTGACTTGGACCAATAGCTTTAGCATCATATCCTTAGACCTCTCCTAGTAGTAGAGCCTGCGGTAGTTCAACACAACAAAATGATGATAATTTACGTATATATTCCTAGCAGCTAGTCTAACAGTACATGCAAACAGCTATATTCGATGAGTATTCAACTGCTAAATTTTTTATTGACTGACATTGATAGCTCTAAGCTAAGACGAAACGTGAAATCCCGCGAATATGGGTTGTTCGGCGAAGCTGTGCCCATATTAATTCGCTCACAACCTAGTCCTCTTCTATTTTTTAACCTAGCCCCATATTAAGCATTTTAAAGACTAGTCCTCTCTTGATTTTGCAACCTCAAAATCACCCATATTACTTTTTCATGCTCCAGAGGAGCATTTTTATTTCTTGTCCTTCTGTCATTTTAAAGGATCCCTTTCCAGCAATGCGGTAATGGATACAAGGAGCTTGAACAGTGCCATGCTAAACGAGCGTAGTCGATTTACAATATATGCCCCCAACAAAACGCCGAATAACGCTGTTTTAAGGGGTTTGACCACTGGTCAATAGGCCCCATAGACCGTAGTGACCACTGGTCACTCCCTCGATTTCGGCAATATGTCCATTGAAACGAGCGTAGTCTATTTACTATATATGCCCCCTACCAAAACGCCGAAAAACGCAGTTCTGGGCCGTTTGACCAGTGGTCAATAGGCCCCATAGGCTGTAGTGACCAGTGGTCACTTCCGTCGGTTTCGGCGATACTTCCATTGAAACGAGCGTAGTCGATTTACTATATATGCCCCCTACCAAAACGCCGAAAAACGCAGTTCTGGGCCGTTTGACCAGTGGTCAATA
>JASAND010020266.1:0-54686 GCA_030248195.1 Trissonchulus latispiculum
GGAATTAACGAGATTAGGGTTAGGTTTCATCTGCTGTCTGGCGTAATTCACATGCCCAAGGTATTCGCACTTTGTCCCTAGTAAATGAAAAAATTGCAATTTTGATACGGTTAAGACGATGCTCCTTCAGCCTATCAAAACCCCCTGAGATCCTGGATGTGTTCGTCAAATGTATCGGACACTACCAGGATATCATCGGAGTATACAAAGCAGTTCTTCCACAAGATCACATATAGGACTATATTCATCAGTCTTTGAAACGTCGTAGTTGCCTTGCAAAGAACGAAAGTCACTAGCCTTAAACTGATACAAACCTTTTTGATACAAACTGATACGAACCAAACCTACAAATCTTTTTTCACGGTCAGCTTTAGCAATAGGGATTTGCCAATAGCCAGACCATAAGTCCAAGCTTGTGAAATACCGCTTTCTGCTATTGCTCCTCTAAAATATCTTCAATCTGATTAGAGTGGGAAGGTATCCTTGATTGTTATTTCATTCAACCTTCTAAAATCAACGCAAAATCTGTGAACCAATCGTTTTTCTTTCTTACCATCACAGCTGGAAAAGCCCAAGGGCTGAATGATGGTTCGATTACGGCTCATCTTTTAGCATGTCCTTAATGTGAGTTTCGATAGTGGCTTTTTTGAGCCAATCGATTTCGCCTCATAGGTGACTTCACCGGCTTGGCATCACCAGTATTAATGGCGTGCTCAATTGCCATTGGTTCTCGTGAAATATCAATTCAATTCCGTAAAAAAATAACTTTATACTCCCTAAGAAAATCGAGAAGCATTTGCTTTTTGATCCTTAGACAATGAAGAGCCATTCCACACCACACTTCTGTCCAAATAAAATTTACTGGCGTAGAGTCTGTGTCATCCCTATTCCTCTGATATTCAATGTCACTAACCTTCCCCATTATGGCTCACCCTTGGTTCCTTAATTTTGACTTCACCGGCATTTCAGTTGGATTAACCAGCCTGATTTTCATCTTTCCGTGTTCCACCGTCAGCAATGATCGATCCATCATCGGCGCTGTTCCACCCAAATCACTGCATGTTGGTTCAAAAATGTGGTTTTGGGTTTTAGGAAAGAACTCCTTACCCGCCAAACACCCGAAAAAATCCCAGAGCGAGGGGGATTGGCAACACAACTCACTATGCTAACCAGTGCCGAATTTTTCTTGGGCGATTTTTCTTTTCTCCCCTGGCTTCTCTGCAACTCCAAAATGCTGCAGAATTAGCTTTGGTATACCCCATTCGCCTGGGATATCCCACACGCCGATGATTGCGTTATACTGGCCGTCGTCTGGGACCAACTGGAAGCTCCGTACCACAGGGCCCCGTGTCCAATTTTTACCAGAGGCCTCGACCAGACCCAACGTTTCCAGTTTCTCGCCATAGACACCTGAAATTCCCGGACCGGCCCGTACATCCTTTGATTGGATATTGATGACCCGTTCCCGTACCAGTGACACTCCCAACACCCCAGTAATAAGAAGCACATTAGGGACCATCAAGCCGTAAATCGTTGCTGTGGTAACTAGGATTGAACTGCTCGGTCCCAACTGTCGGTTAATTGCGTTTTCTCGTCGGGGTGACTCTTCTTCGGCCAATGAGGGTTTCCAGCTCCTCCCGGGTTGGACCTTGATACACTTCATCGCTGAAGGTACGATCGGTTGCAGGAAAACACGTTGCCCTCTCGGCTAAGGCACAACTACTGTAGATGGCAACGATTATCAATGCCCGCATGGCCCTGGTTAACAGAACGTTTAGTCGGCGGTAATCCTTCAGGAAACCTTGCTCTCCGTGTTGGTCAGCCTGGCTGGGCTTATCTCCATGAAATCCCGTTCTTGCCCCTGATGGCATCCACTGTATTGACTGTCGTTTCCTTATACCCGCCCCACCTTCGCAGATCTTCTATTTAAGAAGACGTTTTTGAGCTCGATATGGAGTTATCTCTCCTATCGCGTCGGTTGAGACATTGCCTTTTCTTCACCAGTGCTCTCACTGTCGCCAAGACAGCGTCCGCTTCTTTGGAGTTCAAAATGCTAGTCCCATTATGCTCCTTTTCACTGCTGGAGTTGAGTATCAAACCAATTAAGGGCTTTTTTAGTTGGCAGGTATGGGAAGTCAGGGTGTTGGGCTCAATGCTTTGGTCTACCCCCGTACCATTGCCGACTGGTGAACTCTGCCACAGCAGCCGGCATTCGATCCTACTCATCCAAAAGGATAGGATCAACCCCGTTTTTCACCACATGCTCCAAAAGAGATATGGCTAGTCCACCTTCCTGGGCAGATCGACTAAGACCGGTAGGCCGAAGTTGCTTGTGATCACCCACCAATACACAGTGGTGAGCTTTGCTTGCCCTGATGGGATCATTCCTTCTGGGACTGTTAGTTGACCGGTCTCATCAATCAGCAGCATTTCGTATTGCCATCCGCTATTCTTCAAAATTTTTCTGGCTGCTCCGCTAGCTGTGCAACAGATGACTTTACTTCCTTCCTGGACTTGTGGCACAATGAAGCTCGAAGGTCGTAATATTTATCGAATCCTTTGGCTTGATAGTGTTGTCAAGAAATGACTGATGAAGAGAATTGAAACTTTGGTTTCCCATCTCTACCGCTTTGTTCACGGCACTTAGTTGCTGAAAAGGAGGATCAATCCAAGGGACGAGCAGCTGGAAAAAGACGAACCCACCTGCTTAGCAGGCAGCCCAACCTTCTCTGCTGCTTCTAAAATCTTCAGGGCTAGATGGTTGGTGGCAACATTTGATGGCGCATACCATAATCTTTGCGCCAACTGAGTCATTATTCATCCATCAGGCAACTACTATGGCAGTAGCGGTCGTGGTCTTCCCCCTTCCCCGGAGGTCCTCCTCTGATGAAAGTTTGATTTTGCACGCTGACCGCTTACTTTTGTGACCCATTTTCAAATCCTTCTATGGCAGATGGTGGAGGATCTTCCTGGCATTTGGCTTCAATTTTAGGATCTTCCCATTCCTTCGCATCTACTATGAGCTGCACATAGCCCGGCTTCCACTGACTTTGATCCAAAAGCGCTGACAGTGCTTTTTCTTGTCCGTGGATTGAAACAGCGTCCGGATCTTTTCTACCAGAGCCTTCGTAGAAAATGTAACGTCCGATTCACGGGGAATATCTTTGGTCTTCCGGATCCTCTTCATAGTGACCGAAGGCCGAATGTCGCCACTGCGATCCACCACAACATCATGCAATTGTGGTCCACCTTTTCCTGGTAGAGAGAAGAGAAAATAGTCCCCAATATTAGCTTCTGTTGTTTCCCAAAGCCAAACTTTTTGGCGTTTTCGACGTTCCAGTTCACCTTTGCCATAGCTCGTGATTTTTCGGATTGAGGACTTGTCCTTCAAAGTATTCTATCTCCTGAAGGTTTTTTGATAGTTGATAACAAAGTCTCCACGGAAACTTGCTTACGCTTCACCGGTGGTGGACTGGTCTGCTTTGCTGCCTTGGTGGATCTCTCCACCATCTGCTCCAGTCGTTTCACAATGCCATCGTGGAGGGCAGGTTTTGGATAGGCTTCTTTCAGTAGCTTCAATAATTCGTTTTCTTCTGGAACCAGAAGGAATCTCTAGCGGCGTTCCATAAGTCCCCCAGTTTGTCCAGTGGTGCAGTTTCATAATACCAATAGCAATTCAAAAGTCGAGTCTCTTTGCCTCCTTCCTGTGTTCAGCAACACCCTAAATTCCGCACCAAAACGCTTTGCATAAGCAATTAAAAATCCTGGATGCCATGCCCTCCTCTCCAATTTCTACAACCCCGTATAGCTTTTAGCCAGGGTTCCAGCTCCCTCAATCCCTTCTTGACGCCATATGTCCTTGAGAGACTGTAGTTGCACGCAGTCGTTAATGAGGACGCCGAGCTGGGTAGCTTAGTGGGACTAGGAAGAGACTGCAATGGACAGCACGTGGCTACATCAGAGTCAAATTCCAATTTATCATAGCGTTGAAGCTGTATCCGAAGTTTCCTTATGCTTTTGCCAAAGACCTCTAGGACCTTGCTGCCCACGAGTTCAGCTTGAGGGAGTTGGATTCTGAAAAATCCTGGTTATCCTCAGCATACCAGCGGTCCACAGTATTTTGAGTGCTTGTTTTGCGGTCACTACACCAGCGATTTCTGGAAGTGATGGCTGCTCCTCGGCGCTTCCGAGAGCTGCGTCCCCCTAGCACTTCTTTGATCAACCAACATTCTCAAGTGTTTCTCTAGTTGATTCACCCTCTTACCTAAGGCTTAAATGATCCGTTCGTTTGGGAGGTAGTATTCGGTCTCTGGTTTCTTCCAGTGCACCAACAGGGTTTGATGATTGTGTCTTCTCCAACCTTTCCATGCGATCGAGGGTTTTCTCTAAAACATTAGCCAAAACTTTAACAGATTTTGAATGGTAGGTGCCATCCAGTGGGCTTGCATGAGCCTTGCTAACCTTCTTAAGTGGGGCTTTTCGTACTGAATTCGCTCTGCCATGTACAGCTTGTTTAAAAGTTTTGGGCTGCTCCCTTATTACTTCCCACAGGATATCAGGACTTAAACCTTTAATGAAGACCCTGCGAACTTCTGAATTAAGAACGTCATCGCTGGGATTAGGTGGGAAGACGTTCTTTGCCAGTTCCAACAAGCTGTGGCTAACGCTTTGGCCGTCTTTCTGACGACAATTGCTCATTGAGAGCGCATAAAAGTCAGTGCTATGTGGTCTATATTTATCTTCAAGTGCCCTTGTCAAGGTCTTATAAGATGAGCGAGATTCTTTTGGTAGGTCTTGCACAATGCCAGCGCTGGATCTGACAGCAGACCTATCAATTTCTTAGGTAACTGTGCTTCAGACCATTCGTCATATTCTGCTTTGGCGTCAAATTTCCAAAGCCAAGCATTAAATGTAAGTGAACCTGGTTCACCGCTTAATTCTACTAGACGAGACACTTTGTGGTCCGCCTGCTCCTTGGCAACATTTGCTACTGTACTGTCATCTCGAGCTTTTATTTGATCCTGCAATTCCTTTTGTTTCATTTCTTTAGGATGCATTCTCGTTCTCCACTGACTTTATTCGTCTCTCTAAGCTTCGAAGAGTTCGTTCCAATTCTTCCGCACTTGTCTGCCATTTTATGCAGCTTGCAAGTAATTAGGTTTTTACTTTAACGAGTACGCAATTCACAATCGGCTAGCGAATGTGAGTGCAAAAACTAAGTTGATACAAAGTGAAATTTGCTTACCGTTTCAACCGGTTATTTTCAGTCAGGCAGTCTATCAAATTACCCTTACGGGTGCTTTAACTAATCAGAGGTTAGTCTTGCTACTAATCTTCCAACTAGCTGCTACTAACCTTCCAACTAGTTAAAGTGAAATTAAATGGAATCTCGGTGGAGCTTCCAGTCAGACTTGCGCGAGACTATACTGTTACGCGAACAAAGTAGGAACTAGACTGCACTTTAATTAGACAAACACGACATTATATAGGCCAAAAGTTAATTTGCATATTGAAAAGTCTAACGTCTTGTTGGCACAGTGTTTACACAGTGAATAGGCTTAAATAAACAAGGGGTTTTATTTGACTGACCTTGTATGCTTGTAAAGTTTGACGTCATGAAGCTATCAAATCACTATATTGTCAGCATATCTGCAGTTTTACTATCTCCATATATGATCAGTATATTTTGCTCGATTTATCGAGTTTCAGAAAGTTCGAGCTGTGAAGGAAGGCAAGTCCCGAAATTTAAAGGAAAATATCTCTCCTTTAAGTTTAGCGGGACCGACTCGCCCCATTCATATACAAATAGATTAGAAACTGAAGCTTTGTCCTTACACCACTTCATGCATTTAGCTAGCTGCCATTTAGTTCATTTTCATTCACTCAAGAGTACATAATATAAGAGTGGCACTGGGCACACTCTATGTTATCAGAGCAAAAACTATGCTCTGCTCGCTAACGGCTCCCCCCCCCGCAAATCAGACTCATCACTTCAAAGAATTTTGAGCGCTATATTTGTGTTCTAAAGCTCGAAGCAGGCACAAAATTAGCGCACGGACTGCTTGTGTTTTCGAGCTCGAGCCGGTGCTGGTATCGCTTTGTGTAAATTCGACCCTACAAACTCCAATTCTTTATGAAAGTGGATGAAGTTTCCAAATACACTATTTTCGTGCTCTTTTACATTCTGGGACCAGTCCCGGATTTTTAGGTGTAAAGATAAGAAAGTTTTGGTTTTTGCCCTTATTCTCTCAGTACATGGTCGCTGCACCGGATTGGTTGTGATGGCTGGAGAGAGGGCACCAAAATGAACCTTTTTGCTTTTACAACCTTTGAGATATCTGTAGTGGTTAAGGCAGTATAAGCCAAAACGATTTTTGAGGTCAAAAAGTGGCCATTTTTGGAGAAATCAGTTTTTTCAAAATTACTGCCAAATCTTACAGACAATTTCGGCTTATTTATACTCAATCGATACACCGTCCAATTGCGCATTTTATCAATACCTATTCGCTGGAGTTCGTTGCTTTAAGCTAGAGAATTTGCCGAAAAACCACTATTATTTTGTTTTGAACATTGATTACTCAAAAACTACCCAATGGATTCGCGTGGTTTTTGGCTGAATGAAAATTCGACCTGTTGCGGAGGGACATTTTGCTTGGTTTGAGCTAAAACATCTCCAGTTGTGAGAAAACTGAATAGAAAGTTGCGAAATTTCGTGTCGTCGCGCATTTGCCGGATTTTCTGGAGTACTGAGACTTGTTGAGCCAAATCCAAAAAATGTCCCTCGGGCCACCCTTCATATCACGGCACAAGAAGAAATTTTGGCCAATTCTACAGTTTTGAGAAATCGATGTTCAAAAATTATTGGTCTATATTCAGTCGGTCAGATGTCAGCATGTCGGAATTTTCATCCTATTTTTTTGCCAATTTTGGTAGTTTCATAAGCTCATGCTAATGTGCAGATTATAAGCTTTTAAAACGATGTATAAAGCTCCTTCCAACTCCAAAAATTGCGAAAGTTATAGCGTTTCGAAAAATCACCGCAAAAGCACTGCACAAAAGGATACCAGCACCTTAAGCACATAATCATAGAGCAAGTGAGCGTACCCCCGTTTCGACGAGGTACTGATTTATGGGGGGGTCACTAAGGTCTGATTTGCGGGGGGGGGGCGTTAGCGTGCAGGCAGAGATAGCTTTTGCTCTGACAACATAGAGCTTGCCTAGTGGCATACTTTTGGTTCATTGCGATTCTTTGTTTGAACTTTTCTTTTATATATTTGTCAAAAATGATTATACGTGGTGAAGGCAAGCACTACAGTTCCAACATTATATTATCTCATTTATTTTCATAAAGTTAATCCGTTCCAGAAATAGAATAAAGCCGGCTGCTACATAAGATGCCGCTAAGGATATAAGAACTCCTAAGAGCTGGCCAAGTCCAATGACGTCCTCTGCTGGAATCTTCAGCTTATTCTCGTCCGATCTGCACTTTGCGTGACTGAATTTTCTTGACTTCATATGGAGGGTCTCTTTTCGATAGTTGTCAAAATAAAGCTGGCTCAGTCTGTTATAGTAGTCAGTGATAGCGAAGCCGTCATAGAACATTGCATTTGAAAATTCGTATGTCAGATTACTATTTTTTCGAAATCCGAAAGCCATAGGCAAATGTTTTGTGATTTGAGAGTAACCGACACTGCACAGATCAAATCCAACTTCTTCCTTTTCCGTGTCTGTGCAAAAATAGACCACTCTTTTAGCTGTTTCGATCTGCGAAAAAGCGGTTCTGGGATGTCTAACAGGCCTCAGTAATGCACTGTTTGCTGCTTTGGCTACATCTGAATAATAAGTTTCTCCAGTGCCATGTAAGAAGTTAATTATATCTTGCGTAGGAGTATCTACCAATAACGTATATGCATGAGACTTTAATATTGAAGATAATTTCGAGTAAGTGACTTCTACCATAAACTCTGGGTGTTTCATCACACAGGCATAGAAATGAGCTCTGTAATGACGTATCAAGATAGAGCTGCACAGAGCCGCGACCACAACATGTGGCATCCTTCTATTAGGCGAAATTTGACAAGCAATATACGCTAATATAAGTTCAACTGCCCAGAGAATAGTCAACAGAAGCCACACATTAGCATGAAATGCTCTAAAAAAGTTCTTCAGTAGCGGGACAACATTGAGAGCTATTCGCGAACTAACCAGGAACTGTTTTGAGGTTACAGTTGGCGAATAGTCGAAGGGCATCGAGGAATTAAAATTTGGTATCAGAAGAAATGCGGATGCATCGATTTTCCCTGCCATCAGTAACGAAACAATACTATTGGAGTCGCCGTAAACGGAATCTACCAGGACTGTCTCCGTGGAATAGTTGAGCGTGTGAGCCAATGATTCAAATAGTTCATAATGCAGTCCCTTTCTCCCAGATTTGAGACCTTTGATTACGTCAGCATAGTTATACGGAGGTCTGTCTACTATTCCAACCTTTAGGTTCATTATCATCCGAATTAACTAAAAGCATAGGACATGAGATGAGCCATACAGCACTTATGGAAAACTGTATTAAATATCGCAATTTTGCTTTGGTTCCGCATAAATGGGGAGCAAACAGAACTTTATTTCCGAAAGCATAAAACAATTTATTTCTATCTTCGTGTTGGGGAAACTTTACTAAGTAAACTTAGAGGACAACCCTGCTGTTGTTACACCTGCATGAATTTTCTCAAGCTTAACAGAATGCCAGGATGGTAAAAAAATGAAGGGAAAATCCTTCCTCCAAAATCCTCTTTTACAGTAGTTTGCTTTGACAACCGCAGTAAAAGAAGCAAACAAACATTGAACTATTTTTATTAATATTAATTGTAACAGTTGTTTTTGCGCGCTCATAGGTCATGTATCATACATCATCCATTGATTTCTATAATTTCCACAGTAATTTTTTGCTGGGTCTCCAGACTTCCAACAACAGAAAACATACAGACATACTGTATCCGCACATTAGTAAAACAAACAGCAGTCCCATTTGGTCGAGCCCAATGCTAGAAGGTCCTGTGTGGTAACGCTTCGATTTAACGTGCTCCATGAAGCAAGTTTCTCTACGATCTTTCAGTTTCATATGTAGCACATCAGCTCGGTAGGAATTAAAGTATTTCCGACGAAGCCGTTGAAACATGTCGTTTATTGCATAACCTTCTCTATACATAGCTAACGAGAAAGGATACACCAAGTTATCTGCGCTGTGAAACGCAAACGAAAGTGGTAATTTTGCAGTAAGATCAGCGTAGCCTACATTACAAAGATTCCAGCCGTATTCTATTTCATCTGTATCAGAGCACAAATATATATGAGACTTATGCCGATTCAAGTGCACAAATGCAGTTCGAGCTTCGTGGACAAAATCAGGAGTGCTACGTACAGCACTGGTAGCAGCATTCCAAAGATCAGTTTCTTTCGTTGAAAGCAAATATCCGAGGATATCTTCTGTTTGGCGATCGACAAACAGCTGATAATTTTCCAAACCTCCCGAATGTTGAAAACTGGCTAAGGTTACGGAAGGTCCAGGAATAGGTGTGAACATAATTGAAGCATAAAAATGAGCACGATATGAACGCATAAGTACCAAAATTCCCATCAAATACATTACAGACTTGACACCCTCTTGTCCAGGAACCAGCGCTTGCACAAACTTAGAAGCGAAATATTGCAGTATGACGACACAGGCCAAACAAAACCAAACGTATCCATCAAAAGCTCGAAATATATTTTTAAATACGGGATGCTCTCGGCTTAAACGATGTGATGCGATCTTGAATCTAATAGATTCCAGAGACGGAGAAAATTGAATTGTGTAGTTATTGTCAAAAATGGGAACCATTAACATGAGACTGGCGTTAATATGGTGGAACTGCAACATGGTAAGTAGACTGTCACTTGAGTTACCGTAAACGGATTTAGCCTCAACGGGATTTATAGCATATGATAGTGTTAATGCAAGGCTTTCGAAGATTTCATAATATATGCCAGTATCGTTGCACAACGTTCGATTGAAAATACATGTCGCATTAATATAAGGCATGTGTTCAATAAATCCAACATTGATCACGGTATAATTCTGCATGTGCTCAACATAAAAAGCAAAGCTATGTCAGCACTATGGATTTGATGCGCTTGCTATATCTTGGGAGGAATAATTATACACAAATGAAAAATGAAAAGGGTCCTAAATATTTTATACTATTCCATGAAAGTAAATACAAATTTGGAACGAGCTTTAGACACCATCCAAATAGCTCGAAATGGATAGAGGTGTATCATTAACCATGGTCGCATTGGGCTAAACAATTTGGTTCCCGTCCTTTTCTATTGCGAAGATAAATATAGTGGTAACCATTTGGCATCTAGGTTTTCTAATTCAGGGTCAAATACTTTTAAAGACAGCAAAGCGAATTGTGATTTAAGAAAAATACAGCTTCAGTAATGATATGGTATAAAGTTGCCATTATACTGTGAAAATCAGGTATGCAGTATAAATTCGATGTTTGCACATTGGGATGGAATCCAAGGAAGCCATGCCAACGGAGTGAGCACAGTCGTGTAGAGGAGCGAATGGAAATTCTTACCCATTCATTCATTCATATTCAATGGCTGCAATTTCTTATCATTCACGCTTTGAGCCCATTTGTGATCACCTTTGAATACCACTCTGCAACTGAAATTCTCAAAACATACAGAAGTTTCCGGCCAAAGCATTGCAAACTGCCATACAGGTACTGCAACTAAAACTGTTCTCATGTATTCATAAGACACCTTCGTAAACAGTTGGTTGAATTGCCGAAAGCTATTCCCAGTTCAGCAATAAGTTGATCATTAATGGAATGGGATGTGTGAGCTGAAAAAATAAGTTTTTACTGTCAATTTTGATTACTCTATTTTGTCACTTCATCAAAATAATGAACCGCCAAAGTTACGTAGGCTGAGATGACAGACTAATTCGGGGGGCTAATTCTCACCCCCATGCCTACTTCTGTCCCAACCTGTCATTCCAAATTTTTCAATACGCCTTATTTTGATAATTTATATATTAAATGATACGGATACAACCAGCAGCCGGGTGTTGAAGATATCATCGCAGAACCCAAGGCTGAAAACCATTCCTTTCACGGTTAAGTTGGACACAGGAATGACAATACACACTTTCTGCGCCGTCGATCTACCATTAAAACAAACAACTTTATTTGAATTAGATTATTAAGATTAGCCATAAAATATGAGCTGCTTAATATCAGAATTTGTTTTGACATATCAATTCCAAAAAATCTTAAGCTGTAGTTTGAACATATGAATTGAATTACATTATAAAGTGGCGAATGAACTATGACTTGTTCAATACTAATGTCTTCACAATAGAGGAATTTACTAATTTTGTTGATTACAATTTGCATTCAGATCTGTACGTTGTTACAATTTGCATATTAGTTAAAGTCTAGCAAACTTAAACTGGACCAAAAGAGTGAATTTTGTGGAGAGTTTATTATTCAAGTTAAGTATGACAATGTATATATTTTCTGGAAGCTCAGAAATCAGATTTCAAAAATTTTTAAAAATTCTAAAATTTCAGAATTTCAAATTTCAGAAATTTCAGAAACTGTAGGAAAAGAACAAATAAACCAAAAGTAGTCGAGTTTGGTATCAAATGAAAGGTCTCGTTCAGGAGAACGCGAATATGTATCAATTATGCGGGTTTGGGCTGGGGTGGCACGTGGTTCCAGCGGGCCCATATCCCAAAAATAAAAGTTGCTCCACTCGCTACAAACTTGAGCTCATTTGAAAGCTCTTATCGCGCTGAGTAAGCGTTATAATTGGGTCATCGCTCAAAAATGCTGTCTGTGAAAGTTATCCCTCGTTAAACCCCAAAAATGGGCTGTTTGGAAACTTTTGGAGGGTTTATATGTTTGGGTAGTAAGTTGCACTTTACCGAAATTCCTGTATGACTACACCTATCTAACATCTTCTAAAAACTATTTTAATCAAGGATAGCGAAAGCTCTGAGCTGAATCAAGTCAAGCCAGTGCGCTACGTTTTGCGTCTCACAATTATACACAACTACGTAAAAATTGCAGCTTTGGATCTTCATGCATGCGTAAGATAAGCTAATTTAAACAAACTTCAAAGGAACCGACACGGCGACTTCTTTAAAGTTTGTTTAAATTAGCTTATCTTACGCATGCATGAAGATCCAAAGCTGCAATTTTTACGTAGTTGTGCATAATGATGAGACGCAAAATGTAGCGCACTGGCTTGACTTGATTCAGCTCACAGCTTTCGCAAGCCTGGGTTAAACCCTCGAAAAGTGTTAAATAAACTACCTATTTTTGGTGTTTTAAGAGGAATAACTTTTGCAGACAGCATTTTTGAGCGATGACCCAATTATAACTTTTACTCAGCGTCATGAGGTGGTGTCTAAAACCAAGAACAGGAACAGGAACAGGAACAAAGATCTAAAACCAGGAACAGGAACAGGAACAGGAACAGGAACAAAGGTCTAAAGTCAGGAACGGGGGTCTAATTTCAGGAACAGAATCAGGAACAGGGGTCTAATTTCAGGAACAGGAACAGGGGTCTAATTCCAGGAACAGAATCAGGAACAGGGGTCTAATTTCAGGAACAGGAACGGGGGTCTAATTCCAGGAAAAGATTCAGGAACGGGGGTCTAATTTCAGGAACAGGAACGGGGGTCTAATTCCAGGAACAGAATCAGGAACAGGGGTCTAATTTCAGTAACAGAAACGGGGGTCTAATTCCAGGAACAGAATCAGGAACAGGGGTCTAATTTCAGAAACAGGAACGGGGGTCTAATTTCAGGAACAGGTACGGGGGTCTAACTTGAGGAACAGGAACGGGGATATAATTCCAATAGTAGAATCAGGAACAGGGGTCTATCGGGAACAGGAACGGATTACTACTTCCAGGAAAGGGGTTTATTTGTAGGAATCAGTACAGGAAGGGCGTGTAATTTCAAGAGCTGGAGTAGCAGTGGCATTCTACATATATTCTATATATATATATATATATATATATATATATATATATATATATATATATATATATATATATATATATATATATATATATATATAATATATATATATATATATATATATGTATATATTATACAAATTTTTGGTTGATGTGTTTGGTAATTAATTATTTTTTAATGAATTAGGGGGAGGAGGTGGGCAGTGTGATAGTTAATGGAATAACTTAGATCTTGTGCTTAAAAGTGGTTAAAAAAGTTGGTTTCTAATTAGCCTTCGCCCCAAAGGAAATCTCTACTAAAAACGGACTCTAAGGATCTCGCCTATGTTAAGTTCTAGTTTTGATATTGTGTCCAAGCCATAATTAATTGTCATTGTATAATTGTTGAAATCAGAGTTGCCAGTCCCAAATAAGCATTTTTCAACTAATGCGAGAAGAAAAGTCTTAGGTTACTCAAACATTAACACAAGAGAAGGGCACTTACAAGCTTAGTTAGGAGCAATCAGCCCAAATAATGATCTATTACACGTGAAGTGATTACAATCATAATAATAAGGCCAATTACAAAACTCCCCTTTCGGAAAGGACAGGTGTCCTTCTCCTCAGTGACCCGGGTGCGGTCACTTTCCCCTTCCATTGCTAGAGGATAATAAGAATGAAAGAATTGTAAAACTCTAGAAATCCTAGTGTCGGCGTGAAAAACAAAACTTATAATTACCATGACAAGGGATTCAACATTTCTAGCTGAAAAGAATACACTAATCCTTGTCAGCAGTGTTTTAAAAGCCTTTTCAGTGTCTAATAACACATATTGGAAGATGGTTTGACTAAATAATCTCATAATTAGGTTATACGTAAGAAATTAAAAGTAACAAGTACCTAAGTATGTTTATTTGCAATAAGTTGTGTTTTACAATGTTTTAAGGCCTTAATTTGTTATTAATCATGATAATTAGTGTTAGTTAGGCTTAATTTATGTTAATTAGTTAAGTATTACGTAAGAAATGAATTTTTGGTCTGTGATGCAACTTAGGCTCATATGAAAGAGAAATTTCTCCCCTTTCCAAAAATGCAATCCCCACGTTTTAACTCCCAAAATTGAATGAGTTATAAGCAAAAATGTTTTAGTAAGATTAGCCTTTATTTCCTAATCTTACTTTGCTTAAAAGGAAAGTCCAAAAAGGGGACTTCTAAAAAACCTTTGTATTAACTTCCTTCCCTCTTTCCTTTCTCCTTTCTTTGTCTGGGAGGTTGTCTACCTCCCAGACTACAAGGCAGCCAGGTGCGCTGCTGTTCCTTCTTTCTTTCATCTTTTCCTACGTACGCTAGGCTTGTCCTCAGGTGAACTTTTGTTGGGCCTAGTCCAACAAGAAGAGGACAACAAAAGTTCGCCTCAAGAAAAGAAAAGAGGACACAAATTTTAACACATACGCAAAGTTCAGAGGGGGCTTAATTAATTCCCCACAATTAAAATTATTATGAAAATTAATAGTCAGTTATGTCTAGCTAAAATTGTAGAAAATTAAGGTTTTCGTTTTAAGTCTTTAGCACTTACGTAAATTGCGTAAAAGTTAGAAACAAATGCCAAAATTCATGTTATTTCCCCTTTGGTTACGTTTACATGTTAACCAAAATTTTGCAAAGTTTTGCAGAATTTCAGCATCGAAAATCCATCAAAAAAGGGTCAGTTGGGGGCAATAATTTCCAAATCTCATTAATTTCAGCCCTTAATGGCCCAGCTGGCTCAACCAGCCGCTGCTGGCCCTGTAGAAAAGATAGCAAGCTTCTAGAAAGTTCTAGAACTTTCTAGAAGCTTTAAGCTAAAATGAAAGAGAAATTCCGCCCCCAGTTTGCTAATGACCTGTCACCGAGCTGTCAGCAAAACTGTCAGCTCGGTCCCCAAAATTTTAAACTCTTCAGTGTTCGTTTAGCAGCGACCGATAGCGGTCGGATTTTGAGTCCCTCTCCCCAGTGCGTATTACTTCTCGGACCACTGGTGTGGTACGGGAATATAGTAATACGCACTTCCCCATAGGACGCTTTAGGACTTTTCTGGCCCACACTGGCCAGAAAAGGGTTGAGTTTACACACGAAAACTCCAACTTGAGGAGCCTTTGGGTTTTTTATGCCCGGCTCAGAATCTACTGCCTAGGACAAAAATTTAGGAATTTTTAATAATGGCCTTTGGCCAAATTTTTATATTGTATTTTTCGGCCTTTGGGCCTTATTTTTGTTATGGTATTTTGGGGCCTTCATGGCCAGCTTTTATGGAATTTTTGGGCCAGTGAGCCCCGATTTTGTATCAATTTTTTGGGCCCAAGGCCATTCCTTATTTCCATAGCATGTTGGGCCTCCGGGCCAGTTTTATTTTACCTTTTATTTTATTATTTAACTAATCCAAAAATCAGGGGCAGCTCATGTAAACCCCTCCTGTGCGATGGAGGTCTTGAAGCATGCCCACTTTTCTCTTCTTTTACTTTCTCGCTTTAATCCTTTTTTCACTTACCAAGCCACGGCCTTTTGGCCTAAAAATTAGTAGGCCCTTATGGCCAAATTATTCTTTCATTTGTCACTTTTGGGGTTATTTTTCGTAGTTTTTATGGGATTATGAGTGGGACCCCAAAATCTCCAATTCTGAGCTAGAGAGCCCCTTAATTACGGCTCTGAAATTATTAAGCTAGTTAAGAAAAAGTAACTCCCCACAGCCGGCAACTAGGAGTTGCCGGCCATGTTCTCAAAAACGCCATATTGCACAAAAAATTATACTGTCAGTATTATGTTTTATTTTTAGCGTTAGGTCGGCATTAAAATCACTAGGTATAAAAATTATAGGGTGTTTTAAAAGCCAATTCTTAAAACATGAGTCGTTCTACTTTTAATTTAATTAATTATTAAGCAGCCGTTTAAGAGGAATGGCCGGCTTCCTCAATTTTTGTAGCATTAATTAATTGTGTATTCAGTTTAATTAACTGTTCTTTGTTGTTAGTAATAATTGCTTAGCAATTATTACTCACTGGCTTTCATCTAAATTTAAGTTGTACCTTTTTTCCCAAACTTGTGCAGTTTAAGTTTTTCACAAAATTTCTTTTATGGGCAATTCTGAGGAATTGCAAAAGATGTAAAACCTGCGCACAACAAAGTTCAAGGTTTACAAACTTCTTACACAAATGAGCCTAAGTTTAATTCACTAGTTAGTCTGAGTAGCTAGATAGTTATTAGTATGAATGTTCTATACAAATGAAGTGTGAATGTTTTGTAAGTCTGAGGTGTGAATGTTTTGCAAGCCTGAAGTATAAATGTTTTGTATAATTGAAGCGTGAATGTGTTGCAAACTTAATGTGTGAATGTGTCCCCAAAAAGTACCTAAGGTGGTTATTCGGGTAAACCCCTCGTGGAGCGTGAGGTTCCGAAATTAACCAAGTTTCAAGAATGTTTGGTTGAATGATTGTAGAATGCTCTGATTTGTATGTATGTAGAATGAATGTTTTCGTATAATTGTGATGGCAACTCACGGAAACTCCCCTTGTATGATAGGGGTTGTGAGGATTGTCAAATCAGTATGAATGTCAATGGAATGAATGAGTATTAATAATGTAGTTATTAATAGTGGGATAATCCGGGAAGCCTAGAGTTTAACAAATCGTGGTAAACTCTGCCAACAATTATTAAATTGCAAATCACATCAAACTCCACATTAATTAAAGATAGCATTTCAAACAGTCTAAAAATATCAGTCAAAACGGATTATCTCAACATATGATAGTTCATTGGTTCTCATCTGGTGCATGTGGCCAATTCCTGCGAAATTGTTCTAAAACTCCTGTATTAGGCAGGATTATGACGAAACCATCTTCTAATGAGTCAAAAAAGAATGATTTTGTAAAACACACGTTTCCACCTTTGTAAACTTGTTATACAGGAAACAGGTGCTTTCCTGTTGCAAATCTTATGCCTCAAATCTAATTATGCGCAGACCGAATATGACCATAAATGAATATATGTTGAATCGGCGATTTCTTGCATTCCCATGCAAGAAATCGCCCAAAATCTTATATTCGGTGAAATTTTGCCTATAGTAAACTAATAACGCACAGTTGATCTCGTTTTATCCCGCTAAGGCGGCTGAAGAGTGTTATTTCGAGTCTTTCAACAAAATCTCAATCAGAATTGATTAAAATTCTAAATTTCGTCTCTGAAAGCCTTATAAGTGAGTAATAGTTGCTGGGTTTGATTCCCGCACTTGTATTCTGAACTAATGGGTTTTAACCCATTTGATTCAGGTCAGACGAAGCTGCTGCCTGCCAGGATTCTCGGATCGGTGTCTATGATTAGCCTGTGGTCGTCAGAATTGGAGTAATTATCAGTAGTGCATCAGTATCAGTCAGACGGAAGTCGTCAGTCAGTATTTGGAACTCAGTCAGAATTTGGTTATTGTTGATCCAGTCCTTGAAGGTACATTGGCGGTTATCAGCATCTGACAACTGTATAAGGCAGAGACAGTCTGATTCGCGACCTAATCTATTTGGGAATCCTTAAAACCTAACGTTACTAGCCTTTCGGGAATCATTTGTACGAACTATAAAAATACCTGAAAATGCAGTCTTTTGCCCGCTTGTCTGTCACCTTTTTCGACATTATCATCTTCTTGTTGTCTCTGGCTTAGGCCAACTGTCAAGCTATATTAGAAGAAGAGATTGCTCAGAGAAGAAAGCTAGTGAAAACCGTTTTAAATTAACTGTTTAATTTTATTAACAATAATACTTGTAGCCATCTCCTGGTAACACCCCGCCTGGACCGAGCACTACATTGTCTCCAGTCCAACTGTCCGAAACCACTCGTGAGGTTGCAGGTGTAACCTGACGAGATCACCCAACTCCATAGACCGGAATTGTAATATCCGACACTCTGTTAAATTTAGTTAATTATTTGTTATATTGAACCTGTATTGTAGTTTTCTGTAAAGGACGAATTGAGAGTAGATTTGAGTTTAAATACACGACACGCAACACACCTAACGTGCCCAGTCATAATACCTGAAGAAGAGGACTAATAAATTAGTCTTAACCGGTCAGTCACTAACTTAGTTAATCTAATATTTGGAAATCTCCAGTCCCTTAAAATAATTCACTCTCCCCAATCAAGGGCTGGCAACTCTGGTAAATCTAGTAATCTGTACCGTTTCAGTGTTGTAATTCGAGTTGTTGTTAATAATTGGCGTGTAACCCTTTTTGTCCTCCCTTGTTGGAAGCATAGCATTCTTGGCTAATAAATTAATCTTGTTGTGTGCAAATCGTAGTCTACATTTCAGCTGCTGAAAAGAGATCCAGGTGAGATCTCCCAGGAACACTCAAAGGGTAAATTGCTCAGATCCTAGTAAGTTGGATCTGAATCGAGAGTTAGAGACTAACAGTCTGATCTTAGAGTTTTGACCTGTTGCGTCAGAACATTCCTATCCATACTCCAGGTGCGATTGGATAGAGCCTAACCCTCTTCGCCTAAACGAACTCATAATAGTACCCCCTAACAGGTTAGCTGTAGAGATCCCCGATTTTGGCAAATCACCTTTCGGGAATCTGGTACATAAGTTTGTCTCCCTAGGCAAACGCGCTAACCTTCCGTGTGATTGAACTTTTAACCTAAGCGACCCCACTTTCGAAATCAAATCAAATTAGTCAAGTTTTCTATTCTAATCTCACTCAGTTCATTACATATGTCGATTTCTTCATGTATAGGACGAATCGTGTTTGTGCTCATTACTGTGCTCATTACTTCTTGGATGAATGTTGCATGTGAGGGTCAATAAGCACATTTCCAATCTTGGTAAATATGGTTGATAAATAGAGCTCGAGTTTATCGTTTCTTATTTTAGGAAAAGCCACTCCTGTCTTTCAATTTTCCAGTAGACATTTTTGGAAATATAACTAATGATTTGGGTTAATTTAGCAAATTTCAAAGCTGAAAGATGTGGCCAGCGGAAAAGTCTCAGCAATGCTTGCAACCCCGAAGTGCAAAAACATTTTAATCAGAAAAGGGTCATTAGGGTCTCTCCTATAAAGAATAAATCAACCTGATGCCCACAAACCGCAATCCAACAAAAGGTGGAGAAGTAAAGATTGTTGTCAAGAGTGCATAATTGCACCATAAATAAGAAGAAGACTAAGCCACTAGAGGTCTCCTCTTCATTGCATTGCTTAACGGTGCCCCGACCAAAATACGCGAATATTCTCCCGCTTGGTGAACGGAGGGTCGACAAATACACCTCAATCCGCTTTTGAGAGAGGGTTGGCAAAAGAGGTCTCCGTTTGGGGGATGGCCAACAGCCAAAATTATCCTGTCTTTTCTTCCCGTTCCCACAAAACGCGGACCTCTCTAGGGTACCGTCTCCACCAAATGTGGGGAGGGTAATGTGTTTCGATCCGCTCCAAAACGGAGAAACATTCGCGTATTGTTGACGAAGCGGAGTACCGTTGCGCAATGAATAAAGAGCCCCACTTTTGGCTTACTCTTCTTCTTATATATAGTACTGTTACTGTTGTTGTTATCTAAGGCTGCCGGTCGTTCGTAGCTATTGTAATGTCGCAAGGATATGCAACCTTCCTGGTTCTGAGCACATAATCTTCGGTGCATAACAATCAAGTCAGTGAAACAGAATTCTGCTATTTCTAAAATTTTGGAAAACGCATACTCACTCATAGCATCAGAACAAAGTTCCGATACCCATTCAAGTCCCAATAACTACACAGTCATAATAACTACCATCTTTTCCACTGCTTTAAGTCTGCCGTTATATTCTTATAACTCACTACTCACTCACTACCGCCAGCTTAAAAATTAAATTAAAAAATTAAAAGCACAACGACGCGAAAATAGTCTACAGAATTATTTGTAAATGCATTTGGCATATTACATACAGTAATTTAATCTGTGTCACACCAATTTTAAACCTACTTCTTTCTACTACTTAGCTAACTATATTGGCTTAATTGGTTGCCCTGTGTTCTGTTAAAGCAACGTAGCAACCTAAACCAAAGAACCCAGTCCAAGTGCTCCAACCAGGCTTTACCTGGAGAGGTAAGTCAATAGTGTATTTTCACCCATTCAATTTCTCTTCCTTTCGTAATACCATACTAGGTCTGACTTATTAATAAAAGTTTCAAATATCATCCGTATGGAAGCTAGTTGGGCGCAATGTTTTGTACTGTAGCTGTCAAGTTAGTTTTATACTGGCAAATTGACCGTAGCACAGCACAAAAGTTTTAGACAATACCGATTAATAGAGGTATTCGAAGAATATGCTTGTAGCTGTAGGTTAGGCAAATTTTTTATGATTTGATTGAACTGACTAACAATCTTATTATTTTTTCCTAGTTCGTCAGTTTTCTTTGATTTTTAGTATACGAAGACCACCCTAGAAATCTAGCACAGATGAAGCGTTTATTTTATGTCGTCGGTGTGTGCCCAGTACTGTTTATCGTTCTTTTGTCCCTGCTTGCATGGACCTATTTTTACGACAGCCTAAGCCTAAGGATAGTAGATATTGGTAATTTCACATCTTGGAAAGATGACTATCTTCCTACTACTAAAAAGCAAATCAATGTGCGACAGCATCTCGACCACAGCACAGCCGATTATGTGGTAACTGATGCAGCAAACATACCAAGTACCAACATGCTGGTTCTCGTGCTGACAAAACTAAATCGTTTAAAGCTGCACTGGATCATTGTTTGCACCGTCGGTTGTCCCAATTTCCCAAATATTGTTCTGAACAGAAGCGATATTACCATATTAAGTCCCGACAAACTGAAAGCATTCAAAAATTACAGTACATGGAAATATTCTCAAAAGAGTGCTCAGCGGAAAAATTTGGCTTATCTCCTTGCCATGAGCAAAGGAGCAACCAGCATCTACGACATGCAGGATATTCGTGCCGTTTTGTCGCTAGACAGATCGCTCACCGCAGTGAGCAAGATCCACGTTCCTGCTGCGATTTTGCTGCGTCCCAGCTTGCAACCGGAACAGAAAATCAGGTCCAGCCATGCAATTCTAATCTGCGAACAAATAGAGCGGGCAAAGCTGAGTTACTTCTATGCAACTGATACTGATAATGTTGTTTTGACAAATGTCTATGCAAACACTGACGTTATGCCTGACCTTCTCAGCAGAAATGTGGGCTTGCGATTTCAGAGCGATATGTTTCATCAGCTTCTACTGTATCCTGCGACTGCTCATTATGATTCCTACTTGCTACGACAAACTGCAGTCGCAAACAATGACAATTTGATTGAGTTGGTACCTGTCACTCAAATGGCGTATTTCCAGTTGAAAATGAAGAAAGTATGCTGCTTTCTGCTTGCCTGTTTTATGTTAGATAGCAATTGTCAAAGTTGAGATTGACGTAAATTTTAAATTATTTCATTGGTAGGTAGATATTAACAAGATCTAATGCTTTTAGAAACCGAAGGTGCAACCTCTGCCGTTTTCCAACATCTCCTGCGAAACCCAGGACCCAACAAATTGCACCATATCACTTTTGGCACAGCTAAACACAACCGACAACTATGCCAAGGAAGCAACATTAATGCTACAGTCTTGGTTGTCTGACTTGAAACAATTGGGCTACGACCCCTTCGACAGAATAAATAGTAATACTTGCAATGGTTATAGCTCAAAAGCATTTCTCTCTGCTGTTCATGTGCCCGATGTCACCCTTTCTACTCCAGGGACTTTAGTATGCAATCAAACTCAGGCTTCTGCCGTTTGGTTGCGGCAAAGATATTCAGAAATGACAGTGCTGTTAATACTGCCATCTAATCAGCAAGTTTCTAGTATTGCTGGAATTCTGTCCACATACAATGCTATCTTTAAAGCAGTGTTCGTTTGTATTGGCGAAAAGGACCTGAACTCAACAAACGGCGAGCTTAATGTCATACTGGTGCCGTCTGAAGACTTCAGGGATGGCATTGCTGATTATAGCTGTCTTTTACCAATTTTATCACTTGGAATATCCGGCATAGGAATTTTGATCAGCAATAAAGTCGGGGAAACTATGGTTGCACGAACATTTGATTCGGCCTTAAATGTGAGTTTACAAATACCTTTGATTGGTAACTATGATAGATAAAACTGAGCCTGGTAAAGCAATGGCATTTCAATATGCCTACTTTCAAGAGTACATAATAGGTAAGAGTGTGACAGCTGGCAGGCTGTCTGTTATCAGCTCAAGGTACATGCTCTGCCTGACTCCCCACAAACGTGTACCTAGTAACCTCCCACTAATGTCTACCAAGTACACGTTTCTGTACGCTCACTCGCCGCATTGTAAAGTTGGCAGTGTTCGGACTAACCAAACTTTATGAGTGGGCAACTGCGCACAAATAGAACGTCGAACCTGGAGGAGATGTAGTTCCAGTCGACCTCACTGACCTCGCCAAATTTGTCCTAAGTGAAGCTAAAGGAGTTAAACCGCCGATGAAGAGCAAAGACTCAAATTATAAGAACCTACCCAAAATTTGCTGAAAATTATACACTTAAAAATATCTATCTACCTACCCGAATAATCTTAGAAAAAACCCCTACTTACCGACTATACAGTTCTAATACAAAAACCTAGCTGCAATGACGCCCTAAAATGGTCCAAAAAGAAACCACATTTACTTAGAATGAATATGCTTGACAATGGGACAGACCCCCGAAAATGCGTACAGACAGGTGCAGGAAATGAGTACAGAAACGAAATAAATACAGGTAAACTTTTCAGAAACTTTTCAATACAAAATAATAAAGCCAATAAATTTTTACGGAAACAGAAATTGACAAATACAAAAACTTCAACGAGTTTAACCCAAACAATTAGACCCACACAAAAACAATCTGCGAAATATCCCTACGCCGTTATAATAGAAAGTTTGAGAATCATAGGAACTTTAGGAAAAAATCAGAAGAGAAAGGACCAAAATGAATAAAATTTATAGAAGTAGACAAAGTAGCTCTACAAGGTAACCCTGGAGCGTAGTTGATTTGTACGATAAAATGGTCACCACTTTAACGTATAGCTTGATCAATAAAATATTCGTAAGCACACACAGAGACAAATAGCCGGTCAGGAAAGAAACACGACTGCACAGCAAGGAGGCAAAACACTAGACTGACTGATAAGCCACATAGGCAGAAAGAACTGGTTTTAAGAAGAGGTGGTGGAATCTGATTGGATAGATTTAAAAGCCTTTTAAGAGAGAGAAAAGTTTCGAAAGACCCCCAGCAAAAACATACAGCGCCACCTAGTGACTAGGCTGGCTGACAAATATGCACATTGTTTCAACAGAGGAACATTAGCAATTTCAACCAAAATTTCCAAAGCGCAAATATAAACTTGTACGAGAGATCTGATCCGCTGCTTCTGAGGATGGTTCCAAAAGTTTAGAACTTTTGCAATTTTTTTTGCAACCATCCTCGGAGATTGCCCAAATTCCCCGATTGCATATCTGCTCCCC
The DNA here is from genome assembly GCA_030248195.1 of Trissonchulus latispiculum. NCBI lineage: Eukaryota > Metazoa > Nematoda > Enoplea > Enoplida > Ironidae > Trissonchulus > Trissonchulus latispiculum. The sequence continues at coordinate 23,529 of JASAND010020266.1, forward strand.
TCCTTGGCTCCCGTGGTCCCCCATATAAAGAAGAAAACTGATGAAGAATGAAAGAAGAAGAGAAATAAAAGAAAATTATGAAGAAAAAGGAAAAGACCGCTTAGCGCCGAGGGTTAGGCGCGGAGTAAGAAGGTTTCACCCGGTAATTTTAGTGTCAGATTTAAAACAATTTAAAACTTTATGCAGTCTAAATTATAAAAGTTTTCAAACTAACTTAAGAGTTTATTGTCAAAATTAAAACTGAGAATGCACCTCGCACTTGGAACTGACCGTGACGTATGTTTAAGCAAAACACTTCCTGCAAACCAGTTCCAAGGAGTTTTTAGTAATTCATAATATATTAACATCTGCAACTGAAGCTCTGAAACATTTTATGTATGATTGTGATGTCCGAGGTCAGGGGGGTGTTTCCCTGTGTCTGATGGGCATCAGAATCAGCACAGTCAAAACCTAAACACGATTTGTTAACGATCGCGGCAGAATAAAATCACATTTTTTAGATTCATGAGGCCTTCTAACAGACCGTATGTTTCCTACTATTCTGTCTTAGTGCTCACTTTCCCACGGACTCCATTTCTGCAGCCACACATTTTTCCCCTTTTGCCTTTCGAGTGGGCTTTCAGTTCAGTTTTCAGCCTACCTAGTTGCTATTGCCATGGGGGGGCTGCATTCGGAAAAACGAATGTAGTTGCCTTGGGAGTGACTGAAATAACCGTACGGTAGCTTGCTCGGGGATCACGTTTTCTGTCCTTGATCTTCTTCTCTCCGCCTCTTGACTGCGGTCTGCGGGGAGGACCACTTACGGGCCGCAGTGCGTGCCTAATAGTGGTGGGCCACTTGCAAAAAAATTCCAAAACAATTTCAAACAAATTTCACACACTACACTTTACTTATAAACTAACATTTTCATTTTAATTTCAACTCAACATAATTTCACTTCACAACATTTATCAATATTTAGAGGATCGACGTCACGTCGCCTCATTACACCATTACAGCATCTTTACGTGTTAAAGCTCGAAAACACAACGCCTGCGTTCGTCTAATTTGTGTCTGCTTCGAGCTTTAGAACGCAAAGATAGCGGGCTAATTTCTTTGAAGTGAGCATACACGTTTGTGGGGGGGGGGTCAGCCGTTAGCGTGCAGAGCATTTACCTTGAGCTGATAACAAAGAGCTTGCCTGCTGTCACACTCTTATATATTATGTACTCTTGCTACTATCAATAATGAGCGATTTATGTCTTATTATCGTTAGTCTAGATTTATTAAACACATAATAGTATTGAAATCGGAACAAATTTTGCTTAAATTAAGGTGTATTATTAATTGTTTAGGCTGGTTTATGTAACACAAACCAAGGACTTGGGCAAAACCCAAAAGAAGGCCTGCAGCGGGTAGCCAATGAATGGGAAGGAGTCCTGAGAAATCCATTGGCTAAAATCGATTGGTGGTACGAAGAATTTGCAAAAGTGGTGAATATGATCGGTTTCGATAATGTTAACAATCATCTCATGTCGCCGATTCACTGTTCGTCCAGGCATTACTTTGTACCAACCAAAATGGCTACTGCATTTTATGGTTGGGGAAGTCTGATGAGAAAGCATAGAGTAAGACAACAGTTAGCTTTCAGCAGATCAGTGAATCCAAAAAACAAAACTAACAGGCAAACTTAATACAACTAAATTAGTAAAAATAAGGGATTTAATTACATGGCTAATTGCTGCCATATTAGTTTCTTAAAAAACGTTCTAATTTTCCAAAAACGCTAAGTATACTTTATAGCACACGTTAGCGTACATTCACTGATTTATACGCACGCCCTGTTGGAAGCTCCGAGTGTGGGGCACGAGTGCGCGAAGCTCACAAGCGCCACGCACGAGGGCTTCCCATGCGACGTGCGCAGTAGAAATTAGTGAACAGCGCTAAGATGTGTTTTAAAGTACTTATACAACGATTAAACCTATCCTTAATTGATGAAACTTTATTCGTTTATGTTGCAACTGACAGATATGTCTAGACAAATTTTAAGGTAAAGTGGCAGCAATCTCATTGTTGCCGTGGCTGGGAGGCCTATTTTTTGGTGTGCAGCAGAGCTGTCTAGGTTGGAGCTCTGCTGTACACACTGCTGAAGCATGCAGTGAACTGTATGCTTCAGCAACTTAGATTAGGGACAGGCCTCCTGGCGTGTAGCGTGCGTATAACTAAGTTAGCAGCATTATCTGAGTTATATGCACAGTCTTTACACAGCAAAAGTGCAAAAGAGTTGTATAAGATGGGTTAATCTTGTTCTCTTCTCTTCTGCTGGATTCAATGAATACAAAGAATACACTGGTACACACATTATTTCAACTGTTAAGAATATTTAAATGATGTTACGATATATTTTGTTTGAGAAACAAATTGCTATCATCGCATTTCAAATAGCAAATCGACATTCTGTAAGACAGAACACTGATATAATGGAATACGATATGTTTAGGTGAAGTCTATATTTGCTGTACCAAAACTACTGTATGGCACCGGCTGGGAGGATTATTATTCCACAAATAAATTACAACAGAAGAAACATGTTACAGTCAATTTAACAGATTTGTGCTAAAATCAACCGCCATATGATGGAAATATCAGCGTTTCACGTAATCTCAGAAAGGCTGAATTAAACTAGCCTCTATGTCCGTTGGCAAGGTGCTTTACTGAATATCTGAAATAGAAACATCGATCCCGCCCTGGACACTTTTCTTCAAATCATTCTATAACAATTTCAACCCTTCATGTGATTTTAAAAATGATGAGACTACGGCGGAATATCACAGCCATTGTCATTATTGGTTGGTTGAACCGGCTTCTTTGTCAACATCAGTTTGTGTATCAGCTTTGACAATGCAGTTTCACTACACCAAACCAGAACCTGTAGTAAGCTGATAATGCTACATCCCAACCACAGTCCTAATTGGCCGCCAAGAAGCCCAATGAACTCTTCGATGTCTTGAAAATCTCTAATTGTCTCAATTTGAACGCCAACAATCTTGTTTTGAAGAAACAGCAGTGTATAGTCAGATTCGTGTTTGATAGATTCATTAAGCTGAAACTAGGAAAGCAAACATGGTATTCACTAAACTGGGCAGAAAATATATAAAAAACGGCCCATAAATTCTTATGAATACTGTTTCTTAAGGTGGCGGTTTTCTTTTGTGTTTATTTGACCTTACAAGCAAAGTATTATTTTAATGCTCTTTAACATTCTAGGACCAGTCCCGCATGTTTAGCGCCTCAGCGCAGCAGGTCATTTAAAGTTGCTCAGGTCGAGATTCAGCACGCACTTTGTTTGTGAAACATGCATTTTCCATAAATGCATGTGTACAATGGTTTAAGATAGGGATTACATGATTTCTGTGTGGATTTCTACTTTGCTAGACTTCTGATTCTAATCCGCGTAATTACGCATGCGTGCAATTTGTGTGTAGAATCTGACAGAAGAATTCGAAACCGGAAATTTTATTTTTTGTATGACTAATATGTTAACGAAAGACTTCCAACTGACAAGTCTACACAAGCAAGCAAATCTACGCTTATGTTTCTATTAATAGGAAGTTCACTAATAATGACCGAAATTATGGCTACAATGTGGAATAAAAGTAAATTTTTTACCGCCAGCAGGCTAACGTAAGAACGAAGTTTTGCAGAACCTAAGCAATTGCCACCTCACTTATGAAAAAATTGACTGCGCAGCAGGTTAATAATTTCTTCAAATAGTCAACAGGCGGGAACTTAATTTTTTGCACAAAATATTGCTTGTTTAGGTAAAAAGATTAGGCATTATACCCTCAGTTGGTAGTCGATACACCGGATTGGTTGTGCTGCTTGCTGCTTGCTTTTTATGTAGTTATCGCGAGCGGTTAAGGGGGGGGGTAGCGAATTTTCGACCATCTCCGATTTTTCTTATTTTCACATATTTTGTAGTCCCCATGGGTCCCCCAAAACAAGGCAGTTGCGTTTGTTGCAAAATTTTCCCTATCAGTGACAATAGCCCTCCAAAGATGACCCAATATGTGTTAAACATAGCAAAACAAAAGATTTCGCGGTAACCAAAAGTTTGAGTGCTGTGCAAGAGCAAATGAGCTATAAGTTGGTACAATGATATATAATCTGGACTATGTAGCGCGTTAATATCTGTACGAGGTGTTTTGCGTTAGCTCATTGATTTTCTAGAAATTTTCAAAGTTGGATGAAGTCGTTGGAAATCATTGCCTGCACTCACCATTCACTTCACAGGTTTCGCGTATAAATTTTAACACAGTACACAATTAGAAGGTCAGTTTGCATAAGCACAATCCATGCTGCTGCTTGTAAGTAGTTCACAGTTTTGGTTACCGCGTTGGCGTTTTGCCTCAAAATACGTCATTTTCTCAATTTTTTGGATACTATGGTCAAGGCCGCACCCAGGGGGGGGTTCAAGGGGCCTAGACCCCCCCTTTTGGGATGACAAAACGGAAAATTTTTGCTATTTTTATGGCAAAAACAGCTATTTTTAAAAAATGTTCGCGCCTTTGGCGCGATAATTCACTTTTTGAAAGAAATAAACGTCCAATGTGCTATTTTTGGGCAAAACTGCAAAAATTCTTCAACTTCTGGGGGCCTCCGCCCCCCAGACCCCCGGTTGCGTTTTACCTTGGGCCCCCCCTTTTCAAAATCCTGGGTGCGGGCCTGACTATGGTCCATAAGTCGGATGAAAGCCGAGGTATTCCAACCAAATTCTGTGTGGCAATTTGCACATATAAAAGGAAGATGTGTAAGGGAAGCAGGCATAGGAAAGACTGATAAGCCTGCAATGGGAGTTCAGCTGATGGTCCCGTGGTGTAGTGGTTAGCATGTCTGCTCCGGAGTCAGAAGGGCCGTGGTTCGATCCCCGGCGGAACCAATTCTTTACTTTCAATGGTGAGTGAAAAGCTGAACCTCCCTCTTCCCTTCTCTCTTCTAGGTCCTGGTTTCGTGGGTACAAGGGTACTTGACGCCTCCCGTTCGGGCTTGTCTTGGTTTCTTCCTGATCCGCCAGCCCTGGTAGAAGCGCTACATGTGTCGAGGCTGCCTCAGGATCCGGATTGGACTCCTGTCTCCGGTCCCCCAGTAGTTGCTTCTGGTTGGTTGGATCTAAAGGGGTCTGGAACGTGTGTTGGGGGAGCACGGATCCCTTGGGCTCAGAATGCCCTGCGCTGGATGCGCTCTCGGTTCGATTCCGAGTTGAGTAAGCCGCGGGACGCGTCTTAATTGAAACCCGGGGGAGATGTAAGGGAAGCAGGCATAGGAAAGACTGATAAGCCTGCAATGGGAGTTCAGCTGATGGTCCCGTGGTGTAGTGGTTAGCATGTCTGCTCCGGAGTCAGAAGGGCCGTGGTTCGATCCCCGGCGGGACCAATTCTTTACTTTCAATGGTGAGTGAAAAGCTGAACCTCCCTCTTCCCTTCTCTCTTCTAGGTCCTGGTTTCGTGGGTACAAGGGTACTTGACGCCTCCCGTTCGGGCTTGTCTTGGTTTCCTCCTGATCCGCCAGCCCTGGTAGAAGCGCTACAGATGTGTGCTAAGTTTCACTGCAATTGGTGCTAGAGTTAGATGTTTGAGGGGTACAATATAACCGAAAATGGTAACATCAGTATTATCCGGCGATCCACGCCCCTTATGTCAGTATAAGCCAAAAAAATTTGGGGGTCAAAAAATGGCCATTTTCGAAGAAATAAGTTTTTCAAAATTTCTGCTAAATCGTACGAACAATTTTGGTTTGTTGATATTCAATAGATAGTCTAACTGCGAATCTTATCGATGCTTATTAGTTGGAGATCGTTGCTGTAAGCTAGGAAATTTACAGAAACACCATTGCAGCCGCAGAAACTGCGGCTGTTTTTTGAATATCGATTTCTCAAAAACTACCCAATGAATTCGCATGATTTTTGGCATGATGTAATTCGCACTATTGCGGAAGGACATTTTTCTTGGTTTGAACTAAGACATCTCCAGTTGCGAGAAAACGCAATGCAAAGATGCGAAATTTTATGTTACCCGCACGTTTGGCGAATTTTCTGGAGCATTAACCCTTTCCCGCATGAGGGTTCGCAAATGCAGCGGTGCCCAATGGCCGCGTTTACATTTCTGGCTGCCGTTTTCACTGAAATCACCTACAGAGATGGGACGCCACCAATCGATAGAGAATTAATACTCTTCGTTTTATAACTAGGTTTGAAGGGTCTCCGATGCACCTATAAAAAGTTAGAAGCCATCAAAGTCGAGTAAACTTGAAATTTCCCCCAAACTGTCACTTCTGAAAATGGACAAAACTAGTTGCAGCTGTTGCTATATCTGTAGCGGTAAAATAAGACCTAGCCCAAATAAATCTACGAGACAGCCTCTATAAATCGATCGATCTATTGGATCGAGTGTTATTTCTGCAGGCACTTTGCAGCCAGCTCCAGAAAGCTTCCAATTAAATACCCAAACATGGTACAGTTTTGGTCCATCTTTCGCATTTGTCTTAGGGCTGTAGAGCAAAAGGACACCAAATAGTTTAGAGCGATTCTTTCAGGATGTTGCAGACGTGCGTTGCATAAAAAGGCGCCGGAGATCTTCCATTTTCCATCCATTTTCACCCCATTTACAGGTTTGTAACGTTATGCGGGAAAGGGTTAACTAAACATTTGAATTTTTGCATTCTGGTGTAATGGTGTAATGAGGCGACGTGACGTCGATCCTCTAAAAATATTAATGTGTGTGTCTCAAATTATTTTAATTGAAATTATGTTGGAAATGTTAGTTTTAAGAGTGAATTATAGTAGGTGTGATTTATTTCGAAAGTGTGTTGTGAAATCTGTTTGAACTTATTGTGTGAAATTTATTTGAAAGTCTTTGAGTTGAGATGTTTAGTGCGTTTATGTTTAAATTATGTATATGTGTATCAGCCAGCCTAGTCACTAGGTGGCGCTGCATACTTGTCGATTTTTGCTAAGAGTCTCTCCCAGCATCTCGTCTTCCAAGTGGGTCTCAAATTCAACCAATCAAATTCTTCCACGGCCTTTCAAAACTAGTTTAATCTCCTTAGTCTGTCTACATTCAGTCTGTTGTTTTTCTTCTGTCGGGGCCAGTCGTGTATAGATTTTTCACTCTCTGTGTGGGACCTGCATTTGCTGTGCTTTATATTACCCGTATTACCGGTCTAAAGTGGGTACCACTTTAGATTTTCTGTTGCTCCTGGGTGACCCTGTAGAGCTATTCTATTATTAATTATTCACTTTCTATTTAGCCAAAAGCTTCTTCTTTCCTTTTCTTATGAAAGTTTCTTTTTATTCCGTTCTCTTAATTTCTATGAAGCTTCCAAATTCTTCTGATTAGTTTAGGTTCTATTTCTTAGTTTAGCTTATTGGGATTTGCTTATTGTGTTGGTCTTGTCTGTGAAAATTATTCTGCTGTCGTCCTTTATAGTATATTGAATACTTTTGTAAAATTTAGCTAGGTTATTTCTGTTCTTGTACTTTCTCTACACTTTATATTTGTACGCATTTCGGGGTTCGCCCCTTTGTCAAGCATAATTTTAAAGTAAATGCGGTCTCTTTTTGGACCATTTTGGGGCGTCTTCTTAATTAGGTTTTTGTCTTAGATTTGCATAGTCGGTAAGTAGGGTTTTTCTAAGGTTATTTGGGTAGGTAGATAGTCTCTTTTAAGTATGTACTTTTCAGCAAATTCGGGGTAGGTCATTTCTGAGTCTTTGCTCTCCATCGGCGGTTTAACTCCGTTCGGTAAGATTCACTTAGGTAATTTTTGGCGAGGTTAGCATAGGTCGACTGGAACTACATCTCCTCCAGGTTCGACGTTCTCTTTGTGCACAGTTTCCCACTCGTAAAGTTTGGTTGTTTGGTACACTTCCAACTTTACACTGGGCTTAAAATTGCTCCGAATTTGTTTTTCCAGCCATTTTCAACAAGAAAATAAGATCTGACACCAAAATATTCAAGAATTCAAAATTCCGGATTTTGCTAGTTTTAACCCTTTCTCGCATGAGGGTTCGCAAATGCAGCGGTGCCCAATGACCGAGTTTACATTTTTGGCTGTCGTTTTTTACTGAAAGCACCTACAGAAATGGGACTGCCACCAATCGATAGAGAATTAATTCCTCTTCATTTTATAACTTAGGTTTGAAGGGTCTCCGGTGCACCTAGAAAAGTTAGATAGAAGCCATCAATGTCGGGTAAAGTTGAAATTTCCCCCAAACTGTCACTTCAGAAAATGGACAAAACTAGTTGCAGCTGTTGCGATTTCTGTAACGGCAAAATAAGACCTAGCCTAAATAAATCTACGAGACAGCCTGTATAAATTGGACCGAGTGTTATTTCTGCAGGCACTTTGCAGCCAGCTCCAGAAACTCTCAATTAAATACCCAAACATGGTACAGATTTGGTCCATCTTTCGCATCTATCTTAAGGCTGTAGAGACAAAAGGACACAAAATAGCTTAGAGACATTCTTTCAGGATGTTGCAGACGTGCGTTGGATAAAAAGGCGCCGGAGATCTGGCATCGACCGGACTAATATTTTTTGCACTGACCACAACCCATCCATTTTCATCCCAGTTACAGATTTGTAACGTTATGCGGAAAAGGGTTAAAACCTGTTTAGTCAAATCCCAAACATGTCCCTCGGCCCACATGTCCTTCATATCATGGCACAAAAAGAACTTTTGGCCGATTCTACATTTCTACAGTTTTGAGAAATCAATGTTCAAAAATTTTTGGTCCATATTTAGCCTTTATTTCAGAAATTTTCTGCAAATTTTTTTGCCAATTTTGCTATTGTCCTAAGCTCATGAGAATGTACTGATTATGAGCTTTAAAATAATGTATAAAGCTATTTCCAACTACCAAAATTGCTAAAGTTATAGCGTCTCAAAAAATCACAACAACAGAGCTGCGCAAAAGATACCACCACCTTAACATCAAGTTGACGACAATTTCAGAAGTAACGTTAAGAATAGGTGCGTATGGTATTACATCTACAAAATTCATAACTGTTTATTCAGAAATTTTTATCCTGGAAGTACATATGCTTGAGAATACGTCGCGTGATGGAGGCACCTTTTACGGTTGCTGTTTTTCCTGCTGCGCCTCGGCGCAGCAGACACGCGTTTATATGAAAGCACGTAATTAGTGCTAAGTGGACCCCCTCCCGAAACTCTCGGAGGGTGTCCCGAGTTAACGAACCGAGCATGTCAAGCATGTTTAACACATGGTAGCGTAAGAGTTGGAAGTAAGTATGTTTTCAGCATCTTCTGACAAAACCTTGTTGTTCTTTAATGGTTCCTGCAGGCCAAAAATTACCACAGCCTTTTCTTTTGGAAGTTGAGCTTAGGAAAAATCGTGGAAAGCATATTTTCAACAGGACTAACCGATAAAGACAAGCTACAGGTGAAGAATACACTCAATCTATTCCTTTTGTCATTCTGGTATGTACAAGCGCAGATCTCATTGATATACGTAGTTTTTCTACCGTTCAGGTCTACTACGATGTCCATTACGTTCTATATACATATTTTATCCATAACAATTTTTACATCCATCTATTTTTGCCGTAAATATGGTCAAAACAATTTCGTTTTGCATAACATTTTTGCTTGTTCTTGGACTACAATTACGTAATAAATCTCAGGCAGTTTTCCCTTTTGTTCACCCAATGTAACTGTTTTCTAACCAAAAAGAATTTGATAGCATACGTACGTAAGGAGAACGTTTGCTCATATCAATAAAAGCCAAATAGAGCGATTGGATCTTTTCAAGAATACCCCTAAGCCCAGATTCCGCAAACCTTGATCAAAAGAACTGAAATTTGATACGGGTATGTTTTCGACTACGCTGAGTTCATATAATTACAAAATGTTTCCAGTTCGCGAAAACTTTTTCCGTACGTAATGGTGGAATAATAAGTGGAACGGAAAAGTTTTTGTCTTCGATCTCGCTGAAAGTTGTATTTAGTTCTCTGAAGCTAGTTTTTGATGCAGCTTTTAGTCAGCTCAGTATTAGCTACTGATAGAACGTTGTATCGAAGAATGTACTTCAGATCGTGTTGAAAAATCGAAGATAAAGAATTTTCCGTTCCCCTTGGTCCTCTCTTTCAAATCGAAAAAAGTAAAAAATAAAATTTCGGAAAATCAAAAAATTTTACAGTATCTGAGCTCAGCATGGTCGAAAACATACCCATACCAAATTTCAGTTCATTTGGTACCGTTTTGCGGAATCTGGGAGTTTCCTGGAGTTTCCTGAAAAGATCCGAGTGAAAAGAGTAACGATTGCCAACAAATATTTTAACCCAATCTCGCTCCTTACCATCATTGCCAGTGTTTCGCCGTCATATGGAGATGGTTTAACTGTATAGTCTACGAACCATTCCTCACAATAATGAATTGTATAAGAAGAGGAATTTCGGCAGTACTGGCGCGCCAAGCTCCAGGCTGTTTCGTTTGTTTCTTCGTGTTCGTGACACTTCTCCATAGCCAGAGGACTGCAGGGCTCCTGCTCTGAAATGTTGTGCAGTACTCCTCTATTCATGCATCCGCATATTTCCTGCTGTTGATCATAGATGCAATTGTTCTCTTCAACTTCAATGCTCTGACCTTCTTTAGTTACTGGCCTACATGTCACCTTCCGGCCCGGAACTCGTACCACCTTTCTCTGCTCGACATAAATCTTATTCAACTGACCCAGAACAAGATTATCTTCGCGGTGGGTTGGCTGCAGAAATGGTTTCCGGCTAAACTCGATCACATATCCGACTTCAAGCCGATCATTAATGAATTCATTGTATTTACGATGAGACAATCTATCCCATTTTAGCACAATAGTAACTCTGTCATCTGAGTCTAGACGTGTTTGATCCTGCAAATTATGAAATAAGTAGCACTTTCCAAAAACGGGATGCAAATATGCGCTGATTACTGAATCGTCACAGCAATTAAATTGCTCTCCAGCGCGATCGCAATATATAATGGTAGATTTGCAGTTGATGCCATACTTAAGATAAAAGTTTGTCAATGAACCATTTGTGAAGTCGTTCAAGTAAGCTTGAGCTTCACTGAGCAGTGCTCTGTCAGGTGTCATCGAAGACTTTGACTGCTGGGTTCCAGTGTAAAATAACTTCATGTATTTCGTTTTGAAACCGTCTTTGCTCAAGGCTAAGAAATTCCAAGGTACAGTAGAGCAGATCAGGGTTTGCGGGAATGGGATACTGTCGGTGTAATTCCGAGAAATATCTGTGGACGCCGGTCTATGAATAAAATTGTAAGTTATCCTTCCACACTGAAAAATTGCATAAGCAGACGTGGCTGCAATAACTGCAACCCAAAAAGCCGTCTTCTTATAAGAACTTTGATCACCTCTCAAGTTGTTGATCCCGTGGATGTCAATATATGATCCCATTGTAGAAGGCTGCATTTATAGGTCTAAAAGCTGATACAAAAATTGTAGACACAAAGGAAAAGGCCTAAAGCACAAATACTGAAAGTCTTACCTAGAAATTACACTAGCTAAGTAATATAATGCTTCCTACATTCCCCTATGTAAGTACTGGCAAATTCTTAAATAAACTCTGAACTGGACGGAAGACTCGATGTCTGCCTGCTAAGAAGGAAGCATAGCGAAAAGGTTAGATGATTCTTCTCTGGGATTTCAGACGATTTCCAAATTAAATATTATTTTGAACGCGGACATTCATGGATAATCAGTCACTCAAGTTTTGACTGTAAACAGATATGATATTGAATTTCAAATTACATTATCGCACGTCACTGTTCGAAAAGGAAGCAATAAAATGGCATTAAGAAACGATTTGTGATAAGCAAATGAACAAAATATGAAACAACGGCATTATTCCACAAAAATGTTTGTATAATTATTCATTCAGAAACTATAACTTAGTTGCTTCCTTGTAATGTCTTTTTTGGAATCGAGCTCGGATCAATATGTACAATGTACAAAGGATTAGTTCTTCTGTTTCTGTCATAGATGCCCCTCAAAAAAGAAGTCAAGAAGGGATTTTGAATAATCTGAAAGGAAGCCCTGTAGAAGGCTTCTCCAATAACGATTATGTGTTGAGGTAGAAACTTTAAATGTTGAAGCGTCTGTTTGAGTGCAAATAAAAAGTGACATTCAGAAGGATTTACTCACCGGCTCGTTGAGAGTGTAGATTGTAGGAACCGCAGCGATGTGAAGTACACTGTGTGCTATGCAGCATACTGTGTCAGCCAGACATGTGCTGTAAGCCGATTTGGAGGAGGCCCCCGGCAACCGTAGGTCGCCTAACAATCGGGCTTTTCTGGTTTTTGTACACATGTTGCCCTATGATTCGAAACACTTTGTGGTAGTACGAGCTGAAAAAGTGCTTCATTACGCACGATGGTTAAAGCCCATTGAACAAGATTAAAGTGACAGTTATCACTGGGACAAAATGATCTGTCTACTTGCAATGTGGAGATGTAATTATCTATTTATCCAGTACAAAAACGCAGCAGTATCCGAATATGAAGTAGCAAAACCAAACCAAATCAACCAACCCCGCCCCCCCTTCCAGGCTCCAGTAGGGTGGATACGCATGTTTCTTGGTTTATGTTACTTTTCAGCCTTGAAAAAACCAAAGTAGGCTGATGTACGATAGACATATTGCATTTGTAGGCGAATTGGCTGAGTGGGGTGAACCGGCGGCAACTAGGTCACTTAATAACCCGATTTTCCCGTTTTTGGGAAAAACCGAAAAACCGGGTTATAGGGGGCTCCAAATCTGAGGGTTAGCACGTGTATCATGTAGCCGCGTATAGTGTGCACACGATGTTATAGTGCATCTTGACTATCTTCTCCGGCATCCAGAGCTGCTAAGTGCACCTCAGCTCATATATTACCTAAGTTAGTGTTGCATAGTAGAATTTTTCTGGCTTGGACAGTTTTGATAAATCAGTGTTAATTAATGTTTAGAGTAATTGGCAGGTTAAAACCTTTGCTTGTTCATATGAAAATATATTCCCTCATAATCCTTGAAGTGATATATCGCAAGAATTCGGTAATTCTTAAATGACTGCAAAAAAGAGGCATCTATCTGGCCATACCAAGATCCGATATATAGCTGCTATAATCCATCAGTCTATCTGTCAAATCATTGGACGTTCAGAGACTTCTGGTTAGACGTCGTTGTTGGTACCTAATGAACCATAATTCTACGGAGAAAAAGCGGAGAGGTTCATGCACGCACTACCTGCTTTAATTAATATGTTATTAGCAGTTTTTATGGAAACTAGAAAACGACAACGAATTGGCGTTGTTCACGCAAACACTCATGCTACAGATACTTTTACACTAGTTGATTTATGCTTTGCCGAGGTATTTAGAATAGGGTGTTTTCGAAAATACAAGGGTTGAAAATCAATTTTTGTTCTTTACTTCAGCTACCTCTAGGCATAAGTACTTTCCCACTTCTGAGCATGGCTTTAATTTGACATCTGGGGAAAGTCTTGCTATTTATACATGATTTGCCACGGCTTAGATCAAACAAGTCTAATTCATCATTGCAAAGAACAAAACGTCAATTCAAGCATCCATCCTATGGACATAAATTCCCACCATTACGAGCATGGCTATCTAATTCAACTAAACCTACTAAACCTTTAACACCTATTAAATGTAAAATAATCCAAGGCTTTTTTAAGTTTTATGTTTTAGCAATTTTGCGAATATCTAGTGACACCATTTCAAGACGATGCGTTGTGTATCTGTCCTCTTTCGACACATATATCACAACCATTTGAACAACGAAGACCAACTTCGTAGATCAGATGAAAGAACTTCCGCACTGCTTTTGCACAGGTACATAAATGGTGCATTATTATACATGCTATATTAATATATTAGATTATTATTTTGCATTATACATGCATTATCCGTTATACATCCATTATACATATCATTATATATATATCCATTATACAATTTTGACAAAATAGAAGGAAACTGGCCGCTGAAGATAGCGAATGAAGAAGAATAAACCAAACTAAATGGTTACAGAACAGGATAAAAAAGTGCATTATAGTCAGACAGAATAGCCCTTTCAGTCCTCCAACACTCGTCATCAATGACCTATCGTGATCTTAATACGTTAGACACTTTTTTCGATTTCTCTCTTTTATTCTGGAGAGGATTTAAGCTTAGATTATTCAGGTTGGTGTGACCTGGTTTGAACGATTGTCACCCTTTAGCTGCAATGGGGGCTAGGATGTGTAGTGATGTTTCGGTTAGTGAAACTGGGTTTCAGTTTCTACTGGTTTCAGTTTCAAGGCACTGATACTATAACCTAAACTGAAGGTTTTTGGGAAAAGACCTGAATTTAAACTGAAACTGAAACTAATTTGTTTGAAAAACTGAAACTCGACAAACTAGTTTCAGTCTACCCCCATAGATTGAAGTTTTGAATTTTAAGGTTTTCAGCTCTGATACTGTTTGCAGTTCCAGTGTACGAGAATAAATAAACGACTTTGTCTAATTTTGCTAGATTAGGAAATGGAAGAACGGAAACGCGCTAGGACCCGAAGAACTACAAATTCACTTAAAGGTATGTAACAATCTAATGGTAATTTCTATTGGCAAAGTAGCAAACATTCCCAAATTAAATCAGAAATCGTTAAATTTTACAGGAATACAGGAACTATTCCTGAAAACACGAGACCGACTTGATAGAGCAGACATCATAGCTAGAAAAGCGAGTAGAAAACTGCACGCCCCAACTTCGAAATCCCATCTTACTCCAACCCGATTATACAACAACTAAATGTCCACATCAATGTCGAAACTCTTAACTAAGGGACAAATGACATTTAGACAAGGGTGCTCAAAAATATTTGACGCTTGCCTAATGGAACACAAACAACTACAAATTTACATCGATCCAGTCGGTGCTAACTTCACATAATGCCCCTCTTTTGGTCATGGGTTGCTTCGGACGTGTTCACATAAGTCAGATAATTGCGAAAAAGCAGATACCCACAGGAGTAGCAGTGGTGAACAACTACCATACTACAGTTGAGCACACAATTTTCAACTTGTTAACCGGCCTACGGTAAACCGACTCGCAACTGGATTGTGACATTTTTGACAGAGATTAATATTACAGGAGTGCAGAAAAACTTACTTTTTCCGGGGAGTGGCCAATAGCTGCTTCACAAACTGTCTGTTCCGGTGAAGCTTGAAATTGAGGTTGATGACAAGGTAGCTCCAATGTGGGAGGCAGTTGAATGGTGTTTGTGAGAAGACAGGGGGAGCTGCCGTGCGAGGATTTTGTCCTTGGATCCTAAGGGTGGTCCTGGTCCTGGTCCTGTTTTCAGACCCCTGGACCTGGTCCTGAAAGTGGTCCTGAGGGTGGTCCTGGTTTTAGACCCTTGGTCCTGGTCCTGGTCCTGAAAAGTGGTCCTGGTCCTTTTAGACCCCACCCTGCTGAAATCAAAATTTGGGTTTGGGACCACCCTAGCCAGATTGCCCTGGAAGGAGGGAGGGAGCGTGGGGTTCCCGCTGACTTTCCAGTGTTACTGACAATATGGAACATGTTAACCTTGACAATTTACACCCTAAGGTTAGGAAGGTAGTGAGAATACAGAATGCGCTACGAACGCCGAGGGTCCCCACTGAGAGTTCCAGAAGGAACCCCGTCTTGGAAGGGAGGGGATCACGATAATTCGCAAGTTCCTAGCATGGCGAAATGTTCGTATTCGTATTCGTCAAATCGAAATTTGGTAAAACTTCAAAAGGCGCTGAATGTCATGTCGTCTGTAGTCAAACTTTATTTGAAATTTAGAGTCAAGGTTACCAGATTTTTCGACATCTAACCACATGAACGGTCACCACGTGTGAAGCTTGAGTCTACGAGAATAAATAAACCGTGTTTTACACTTTTGCTAAGCTAGGAATTAGCAAATTAGGTCTCACAAGTTCTGCCGTGGTGTGAAGCCTATGACCAACTACAAATTAACTTCAAGATTCAAGGCAATTTACTGGTAATTTCTATCAACTATCAGTACAGTAGCCAAATATCGCCAAATTAAATCAAAAACCGTTAAATTTTACAGGAACAATACCACTGCAGAAAACACAAGAATGAACTGACAGAGCAAACACCTGAGCTAACTCAGCATTACCAAAAATTCCGTAACAGTTACTACACTCTCCAAACCTGAATTCACAATGTACTCCTAAAACCAAATCCCCGCATCAACCTTTTCCCTTTTTGGTGCGCCGACTGAATCTGAAACTAAAATCGGTTACTGAAACAAAACCTACTAAATTGGAATGTTTCGGAAATATTGTACCACCCACTATTTAAATGACATTGATTAAATTGAAAGGGTTTCAAAACGTTTTGCAAGCAGTTGCGTGGTATGTTTGCAATTACGTCCCCGGAGTCTGGAATTATGTATGAAAAGCCTGGAAAAACGAAGACATTTCAAGATTTAGTTGAACGCATAGAATTCTGAATAATGAACTCAATATTTTCAGAAGATATTTTTGTAGTAACGAGATCTGATCCTGTATGTGCTGGGGATCAGATCATTCTAAAATAGAACGCATTGCCTAGATATAAAGAATGGTATGATTACTAATGGTCATCTTTCATGAGTACTAAACGCAACAATTTTCACACGATTAGATATAACTAAAACTAGGGCAAAACTTGAAATTTTCGCCTAAAAGATCGTGCTTGGACGTAATAAAGTAGTTGCTCCCTGATAGAATTATGCCTATGTAGAATCTGTTACCGAACGATGTAATTAACAGTGTTAATTCAGTTATTTTAAACGTTTGCAAACAGCTTCTTTGACCAAAATATTTGAGAGGAGGCACATTAGTAGCCACTTCTGGCTCTGTTTGATACATCGCTTTGCAATATGCTAGTTTTAACTATGTTTATTTTAACTATGTTATTTAACTGCGTTATACTATTTGTTTAAACTATGTTTTAACAATGTTATAACTATGTAACTGTCTGTTGTTATGTCATATTAACGCTTGACAGCAATTTCCAACAACACCTGCACTTAACTCTTGCTGTAAGGACCATCTTTTGGAAAGTGCATGGGCATAGCAAGACTGTACCTGACTATGTCTTATCTTTAATAATCAATGTTAAAAAAATTTTCCATTCGCAAGGGAGGATCAAGGGAAGCCGAAAAATTACTGAAAAGTTGCATACACGAGTTTTTTTGGCCACTGAACACAAATCCGAAGGTCGTTTTCAATTCAACTTTTCGTTAGTTCAGTATAAGCTAAGGTTGTATGCTTAAGATTAAGCTTATATTGAACAAACGAAAAACTGAATCTACCATACCAAGTATTAGCTCATTAGATCAACTTTTAAAATTTTTGAGTGGTGTGTGGGAAACGAGACAAGACCCAATAAAGTTTGTTTCAAATGCAGTATTAAGATGGAGACAATTTGAAGTCTTGATGGAGGAGTAGAACATGTTTTCTATTAATTCAACAAATAAAAGAAAGATTAGTAACAAACAAGAGAAATATTTCAACACTACTATGGTTGAACCATAGTTACAGACAGGACAAGCAAAATACATGATACTGTACATAGCATGGACTGACATAGCTTTCAGTCAAAAACTAATGATCACATACTGCAAAGATTGTCAATTTAAAAGTGTTGTTTTAATTATGTCTCCATAGATTACAGGAAGCTAACTTATACAAATAACTACGCCCACTGCGAAAATCGAAGTTTTCTTATTTCGATTAGTTTCTAAATTCTGTAATTCCGCCGTTCCACCCAGCTATAAGATGTGTGTTATGCTATTGTAAGGAACATCATCCAATACAATACAACACACAATCATGCTATGCCTAACTGCAATGCTGTTTCAGCGCGTCTTAAGGTGCATTCATAGTTCCAGACGCAACCAGACGCGCGTGACGCGCGTCGACGCGCGTACGTAAGCGTCTGCATGCGTGCGTGAGTATGAATACGCTACAATTATTTTTAAACGGTTAAAACGGCATGTTACAACGAGCGTCTCAATGCGTTTGCGACTATGAATGCACCTTTAGCCTTCTCCTGTGCAACCCGTAAAAGCAGAAAATAGACATATTGCTTTGGTTGTGGGCGTGTATGTATTTGTGACTACTTATGATCTGGTTCAAGTAATTAAAAAACAAGCCTCCCTTGAGCAACCTTGAGCCGCCCACTCCAAGTCCTACCCATTCCCCTGAAACTGGTTATGCGGTGCGACGTGATAAGCACGAGGCCTAGAATTTTCACATTGTCGAAATAGCTATAGTTAACACACCGTTCTATCGGATTTGCGTTAGCTAAGTACGACCAAAACATGTGTGAAAGAAATCATTCGAAGCTCTTAACGAGCTGAACAACTTTTGTAATATAACGAACTTTTCAGAATGCACTCAATTCCCGGAACTTGCGAAAACCAGATTTTCCGGATATTTAAGATTTTCTCCAATGCCCCCCCAATATTGGTATCATTTGAAAGCTCTTGATAGGCTGAGCAAGTTTTCTAATGGAGCCAACTCGTAGAAATGCGCCCTAGAGGCCTAAACGGACCGAGTGTTTTCTGAACGTGAAAAATTTTTCTCGGCCTGCCCGGCCTGGTCCGACCACTGCTTCGGCCCGGCCCGTCAAAATTCTCGGCCCGTCCGGACCGCGAAATTTTTTCATTTGTCCCAACATGCGAAATTACGTAAATATTTTTCTTAAGCTAGTGTGCTGTTTCAAAAAATTGATTTTCGAGCATTTAATGGTTTTTAAACGCAGTTTTAAGGACATAATAATTTTTATCGTTCTACAAGTGAATATGAAAGCAAACAGATACTGACTCGTGTTGACAACTTCTAAGACTGGAGCTCTAGAAAAACAAAAACTTATAAAATTCCATAATAAGGTTACGGTGGCTGGCTATATTTCAATATTGCACTTTTAGTAACCCAGTTGAAATTTTGTAAAGTGCACATTGTTATGAGAATTAGTCGAGAATTAAACGAATTAGAATTAAAAGTAAAGGAGTTTAGAAGGATGCAATTGGAGCAAACTTTTTGTACACAAACAATTTTAAGGAAGTAGTGTAAAATATGGGCAGAGCTAGGGAATTAAACCGCTGAGCTCACACACCAAATTTTACGTGAAACTGTGCGCAAAGAACGCTTACCGACGACTGCTGGTGGAGATCTTTAGTGCAGGCAGCTCTTTTCCACCGACTTGCCTCGCCAAAGGGAGAACCGACGATTTTTGGGAGACGCCAACGGGGCGCCAAACAAAATGGGGGACACGCACGCAAAATTTAAGCTCAGTTATGAATCGGCTCCGGGCTATTCCCAGAGCTCTACCTAGCTAGAAAGAGAGATCAAATCTAGTTAAAATTAATAAACAAGAATAAATTAAGTAAGCAAAAGACAACTGGTGGGTTTATTAACACGCACACAGGGCAGTTACGACAGGGAAATCCTTCCGGGCTACCCAGAGAGGACAAGCAAATTAGCGGGCTACCCGCAAAACAAACAAAGCAAGGGTACACAAGGAAATACAAACAAAAAGGGAGGGAACCAGCAAGTCAATAGGGGAAAGGGAGGGAAACAACAAAATTAGGGGAGGGAAGTTAGCTAGAAAAGGTAGACCCGGGGGGACGGGGGCAACCCCGCAAAACAGGGAGGAGAAAGGGAGGGGAGAGTTAGGAGTTAGACAAAAATGAAGCTGAAAAGGGTTAGGGGTAAGAAAAGAGATTAGAAAAGGTAAGTTAACATTAATTTTCAAAGAAAAATGGAAACAAAAATACTTACG
This sequence comes from Trissonchulus latispiculum, assembly GCA_030248195.1. NCBI lineage: Eukaryota > Metazoa > Nematoda > Enoplea > Enoplida > Ironidae > Trissonchulus > Trissonchulus latispiculum. The sequence goes on from JASAND010020266.1 coordinate 43,378, forward strand.
CTTTAGGTGTGGACACGTGAAGGGTGGGGCCCCAACTTTGAGGACCGACCGCTCGATAGATTGAAAAACTCCCAACTGATGAAAGGATGACGTAAGCGTCAAAGGAGAATTTTGTTGGGAACGGGAGGGTCTATCTTTGCTAAGCCAACACAAATTACGAAATTAATGCAAGGTTAAGTTTATGCTCAGAAAATAGGGAAATTAAAAGATTTAAATGATTTTCAAAATATGAGCATAAAGTTAGCACTGAAATTATTTAGGGGGGATTTTACACTCAAAATAATACAAAATTATCGGGCTTCCCAACAATTATAATAACATAATATTTAAGGGGGATTTGAGGGATTTTTAGGGAGTTTTAGGGAAAACTACGAAAGTTAAGAATTGAAAAGGGACTTGGAAAGGGGGTTATAGCAGGGTTGCTATTACCCACATTACAGTAGTAAATCTGTGCTTCAGAAACTCAAAACTTTGATTTTATAAACTGCGTTTTTCTAAGTAAATGTATATATGGTTTTCTTAAAAAAATTACGAACACATTAAAACCAAGTCAAAACAAGTATGCCCCCAAATGGGGCAATATTCCCGCGTAGACCTGTTATTATTGTGCTGCGAAAATTATATGCGTCCCCAACCTCCATTCAAAGTTTAGAAGCTGCTCCAAGTTGATGTTCCAACTTCACTTGCCTTCTCTTATTTGGGTAAGTTATTGTTGTGTATTCTAAAGTGAAAATGTTGAAACGAAAGGATTGAAAGGATGAAAAAGATGGATTTGAGAGGGTTGATGTTTTGTATAGTGAAAGTGCGAGAAAAGGAAGGAGAAGGATGTGCGAGCGAAGGGTTTGTGTTTGTGATGGGGTTGGGGTGGGTTTGAAATATACATGTTACATGTGGCATGTGGGGTGAGACGGACTTTATGTGGTCAGGGTGGGTGGGTGGTTTGCAATGTTGTACATGGTACATACATGTATGTTTGGGTATAAGTTAGTTGGTGTTTAATAGGCGGTTGTGCCAATGTACATGTTACATCTGTTGGGGTTTCTGTTTGTGACACGGTGGTGGTTGCTGTTTTGATGTACATGTCCATGTGTAGTTAGTTAGCTAGGTGATGGCAGAGTGGGTGTGTGAGTGTGTGCGAGAATGTACATGTCCACGGGTGGGAAAATTTTTTAAACCACTCCTCCAAATCGGTTTTCGGGTAACCCTCCCCCTCCCCCAAAAAATATTCAAATCGCCAATAAAACTTATAATTTTTCAGTATAAAAAATTAGTACTCAAAAATTCGAAAATTTCCAAAAAATTAGAAAAGTAGCAAAATATTGCAAACATTTGCTTAATAACCTCAAAAACTGCTAAATACCGGAAATTGGATCTACAAGAAATTTTGGCCGGCAGGGGTTAACGGGACTAAGTGCCGGGGTAACGATTAACACAGAGCCTACCTCTAAGAGGTGGGCCCGCACGGGGAGTAAGATAGGCTGATGTCAGGGTGTGGGGGGTGTTGGGGGGGGGGGGGGGTGGGGGGGGGGTATGGTGGTTAAACTTGAGTGGGGAAAAAATAGGTAGGTGCGTGTACATGGACATTCTAAAGTACATTGATTTGCGTACCGAGATGGACTGACATTTTAATTCGCCCAGTGTGTTGGTGTACAGTAGAAAAAAGATTAAGCGTTAAAAACAAAAAAACAGAATAACGGAGGGGGAAAAAAAAGAAAAGGGGAAGGGAAGGGAAAGGCGGAAAATATTTTTGACATCTGAACCAAACCTTAACCTTCCAACCTTCCAACCTTCAGACCTTCCAACAACACTTTTGCACACAACTTCGCTTGTTGTTCAACTGTTAATGAATGACCGTTTTGAAAATTTGAACTTGTGTCTCTTGTATAAGTCGCAGCCAAAGCACTGGATTCTTCACACTCTGCGTCTTGCTAAAATTTAGCACCAGCTGCCATTTCAGAAAGTTTGAGCCAGATTAGTTGAGAAACGCATTAAGGAGAGTCGTTCCCGGTAATGCAAGCGCCCCCTTAAGGGGGGGGGGGCGACTAAAATGGGGGTGCCCCAATTTTCTTGGATCGGCTTCATTTTTTGCATGAATATACACCATGTGCGCGGTCAAAAAATACTTGGTCGTTGGTTCTTGGCTGGCTCTCAGTAGCTCGCCAGGCACCCGAGAATTGGTCCGACCCCCCACTTTTCGTGACACCCACTATAAATAATAAAGAAATTCTCCTTGCTGTTTCGTTCAATGAAAACATCTACGCTTTGGCACAGTGAGAGAAGACATATTGGGTAATATACACATAGCATTAGTTTTGCTGTAGCCCTAGCGGTTAGAGAGCAACGCTATCCTAAACTTGAAGAATCGTCAAAAATTTGGAAAATTTTGGCCGCCGAATCAAAAAATGTAATTCTGGTGCGACCCCAGAAGCTGAAATTTGGTGTGAACATGCATTCGATAGGTCAACAAAATTGTGCCAAATGTGAAGAAATTCTGCCCAGGCATTTTAGTTTTACGCAACTTAAAATATGAAAAATGTCAATTTTGGTCTAGTTCAAAAAGTATCTCAAGATGTTCCAGCACGATAACGCGGACAGATTTGGCTCAAATTGTGCTGATATGTGGCCTGACTGACCCTACTACAATAACATAAATTTCAACTGGTTTCCTTCATTAACGGGTGCATGGCAGACACTTTGAGTGTTCAGGAGAATATCAACTCAACTGCCGAGACTGCCGACCAGTACATTCTTGAAGGGCTGTCACAAGACAAGAAAGCAAACATACACCGTTCATAAATAACAAAATACATGTAAATGAATGAGTTCTACACGATACAATTGTTTTCCCAGCTTAATTAAGACTTTTAAACTAAGGAACACCGAAGGTAGAAATCCCCAATTCAGTGATCCTTTCAAACGGTGAAATTTCAGTTTTTCGAAAATAACTTGAAATTGGTGGCAAATACGCGATTGCGCCAAGGAGAAAAGTTGTTCAGAATCATGAAAGCTATCGATTGATATAAATATTGTGCATATTGGGCAACCTTCAGAAATCCACTTTTTAGCTGTTTTTGCACTTTTTGTCATGTTTCGAGTGGCATAAATCTACTTTGCGCAGGCCAAACTTCTTCATATTTGGTATACTGTTGGAGACCTATGGGCTCTATGTTCGCATTAAGTTTTAGCTCCCGGGCGTGCATCCCGTTTAAATTATTTGATTCGGCGGCCAAAATTTTCCAAATTTTATACGGTTCTTCAAGTTTAAGCTAGCAGTGTTCTCCAACCGTTAGGCTACACGAAAGCTAATGCCATGCGTATGCTGTTCAATTTGTCTTCTCTTGTTGTGCAAAAGCTTCGATGTTTTCATTGAACACAACAGCTGTGAGAAATTTTTGAACATTTATGTTGGTGTCGCCAAAATAGGGGGGTTGGGCAGGTTCTTTGAAGCGTAGCGGCTCATAGGAAAGCAGCTAAGAACCAACGAGTGGATACTTTTTTGCCCACGCACATGCTTTATATTCATGCCAAAAATGAATCAAATCGAAGGATGTTTGGGCAAAAGTTAAAAGTGCCTTAAAGTGTTGGTTCCCAGTTTGAGATGAAGCATTCTGCTGCGTTCCAGCGTCGGCTTGAAGTGTCCATCTCGCATGGTCAACAGTCACCGACTGACTGATTATGTAGTATTGTGGTGTGGTGTAGTGGCAGTTTTCCTCAAAGTTGTCCCGTAGTCTGTCACTGGCCAGTTCTCATAGTGTGGAGTCCCAACTTTTATACATATTTCTTGCAGAATTTTGCCTAGGCTAATTTTTTAAAAAGCTTTCCCTGATAAATGTTGTGACGGTAGGCGCGCGAAAAGCGGTGGCTTCGGGAGAATATGCTTAGCGACATTTATAATTTATTGGACTTATTTTAAATAGTTGAATTTCTTTCCCCTGTGCAAACTTTAAATGTAATATATCCTGTATAGGCTTTGAAATTAATGATCTAGCGTTCTTCCGTGTACTATGGAAGGCCGTCACTGCCCCCACGATAGTTGCACCCCACGTCACTTGACCCCAAGTCACTTGCCCCTCCACGACACTTGCCCCTAGCGACAGTTGCCCCCAAATTGAGAATTTTGTTTTGTAAAACTGCTTGTTGTTTTCGGGTGTTAGTTTTTGATTAATTGGAAATGCGGACATTAAGGTTTTGTTATAACAAAAATAAGAGTAAAGTTAAATCGCTTTTGATTCAGAGACTGCATAGGAAAGTCCAAAGAAATTTTGATTAAAATTGCAGATTATTCCTGCAGATTCCTCCCCCTTCTGATTATTCCTCCTCCTCCTCCTTCAGACTCACAAAAAGTTTGACAAAGAGTGGAATTGACAATATATACTTGACAAGACGAAAACAATAACTTGCCATTTTAATTAAAACTTCTCTTGACTTTCCTAAGTTAGTTTATACAGTTATCCGAAATTAGCCTATCCGACGGTGCACTCTCGGGATCAAAAGCGATTTAGGTTTATTGGTATGTCTGTTATCTGTTATAATACAGCTTTCTTGTCCAAATTCAGCATTAACCAAATACCTGCTTCGAAAATAAAGCAAATAGTTTTACAGAACAAAATTCTTAATTGGGAGCAACTGTGGAAATTAAAATTTCTTTGGACTTTCCTATGCACTCTCTGGATCAAAAGCGATTTAACTTTGTTCTTTTGTTTGTTATAAAACAACTTTAGTGTCTGCATTTACAACTAATCAAATAACTAACAAAAACAACAAACAGTGTTACAAAACAAAATTCTCCATTTTGGGGGCAACTGTCGCTGGGGGGCAAGTGTCGCGGACAGGCAAGTTTCGTGGGGGCAAATGTCGTAGATCTTGCGAAAACTACAATTTCGTACAATATGCAAATAGTTGTCGTCAATAGAACGGACGGAGTTTTGTTAAAAAGCGGTCACTTTCAATTCAAGTTGCTATTGCTGCTAAAGTTTGGTTTACGGGGGAAGTGATTGTTTCATCGAGTCGAATTGAGCATCGCCTGTTAGGGACTGGTTAAAAAATAAATGTAAAAGAAAACGTATGTACATTTCCAGTATATGATTTAACAACGTAGTTTCACTTTTTCAAAGCGTTTCAGGTTAGGCAGACATACCTGCTCTTACCTAATGCTAAACTTTTGCGACTTTTTGTCGACAACACCAAACTTAGTAGCAGCTGAATGGATTTGTCCCATGGAAACTGCTAAACTTTAAGCATGATTAGTTTCTTCATACAAACTAAACCAAAAGCATACGGAAGCATCTAAAGCGCATCAAAAATTGCGTATATACGCTTTTATTTTTGAACCAGTCCCTGATTATTTTTATGTTTTGAAAATCGCCCCGATTTCTAACATAATCACTGGGCTCTATATTTGCAATGCAGTGTACCTGTAGTCTACTCAAAAATTAAAATCCTGCACTAAATTACACGTTTCGGGAGCCATGACAATTTGTCAAAATGTAGCAAATTTTTACAATCCCTGCAAATCGACACGGCAGTTCTTTGGAATAGGCAGGGGTTGGACAGGAGTCTTTTTCAGCTGCACATTCTGCAGTAGCTTTGGCAATGTAACTTCGATAATCCATACGAAGATCTGCAATAGGCTGATAACGCTACATCCTAGCCATAGTCCAAGTTGGCCTCCAAGAAGTGCAATAAATTCTTCCACATCTTGTAAATCCATAACAGTTTCCACTTGTATTCCAACAATCTTGTTCTGTATAAAGAGAACCGTATAGTCTGACTTATCTCCTATGGATTTGTTAAGCTAAAAATGGATCAAAAGTATATTAAAAGGGAAACACTGCAGCAATTTGTTCTTAATGCATTATATATTCCAGCATATACATAACACTAAAACTGAGAATTTAATAGAAACGAAACACCAGTTTACGGGTGAGTCAAGGTATTGAACTTATGAGGACCGAACATTGTGGACTAGGAAATATATATGTGGTAACAAAATAGAAAAATTGGCAAGATAGTGCAAGGCTATCTTGCTAAGACTTTGGCATTACTTTAGCAAGATAGTTATCTTGCCACGAAATTTAGCAAGCTTACTACCTTGCCAAAATAGTTGGTAAGATAGTAATCTTACTGGTATTTAGCAAGATCTAAGCATCTTACCAATTTTAGTATGAAATGTGTTTTCAATTTGGAAACAAAGAAAGGCATTAATGTACCCTGTTTTATGCAGTTGAATGAGTTTGCAAGGGGGAACTATCTCAAAAATTAAAAACTAACCATTGTGCTCGGTATCACTGTTGAATTAATATTTGTATGTAATAGAAAATGCATAGAAATTGCATTATTGTGAATGTAACTAAGTACCAAATGCCAACCAGTAATCTTACCAACAATTTAATTACTTATAATGTTATATTACTTAATTACTTTAATCATAATTATATGATGTTTGTGGCATGGATCCTCTAGAGACTAACTTGCTTTCTGTTGTTAGCTGTTTTTTGTTTTGTTTTGTTTTGTTAGTTGTTCTGCTGTTTTTTGCTTTTTCTTGTTCGAAATACTACGTCATACCCCGGAAAATTGGCTTTAGCGAAAAACTGTTTTATCCACCAGCGGTTCACGGTTTAAGAATATAACAACATCAGAGATTTTAATTAGTTTATTACGTATTAGTCAAAAGACCAAGTTGATCTAGCCAAAGACGCCTTCAGGGATATCATGTAAGAAAAATTTACCTCTGTAGTAATGGATAAACTAAACTCTGAGCTTTGAATGACTCGGATTTTGGATAACAACCAAGGTTACATTTTACTACTCAGTTCAGAGTTAAATTTACTCGTCATTAGCTAAATAAGCTATGCGTTAATAGCTTGAAATAGATAAGATTTATAAGATATGCTTACAGTGCAATAGTGTCAATAATCTAGGTGTAAACCTGTAAAAACACAAACTATTTATGAATTTCCAATACAATTCAACGTGTCTACAAAAACTATAGATAATACTAGAACAAAGCATATCATATAAATCAGAAATACATACCGTCATTGCCAACGTTTCCGTATCAAACGGAGAAGGCTTTATAGAGTGGTCTATGAACCACTCTTCACAGTAATGGATTGAATAGTGTGACGATTTCTCGCAATACTGATTAACTGTTCTCCAAGTGTCGTTAGTTCCCTCGAGCTTGCCACATCTTCCAGCAACTAAAGGACTACAAGGCTCCAGCAAGGAGTTCTTACCCAGCACTCCCATATTCATACATCCACATATATTTTCTTGGTGATCATAAGCGCAATTATTCTTTTCGATCTGAATGTTGTGGCCTGCTTGGGTTAACTGTTTGCATACAACTGTTCGGCCAGGAATTCTTACTACCTTTCTCTGTTCGACATATATCTTGTTCAACTGACCCAACACAAGATTGTCTTCTCGGTGTGTTGGCTGCAGAAAAGGCTTCCGGCTAAATTCAATCACATATCCGACTTCAAGGCGGTCATTTATGAACTCATTATACTTACGATGAGATAATCGATTCCATTTTAACACAATAGTAACTCTGTCATCTGAATCTAGACGTGTTTGATATTGTAAGTCATGAAATAAGTAGCACTTTCCAAATACTGGATGCAAATAAGCGCTGATCACTAAATCGTCACAGCAATTAAATTGCTCTCCAGCGCGTTCGCAATATATTATGTTAGACTTGGGGGGTCTATATCGAAAGTTTCATTTCTTGCAATATCCAAATTAGTTTTTGCGGAAACTTTTTACGGCTTAAAAAGGAACTACATTTCCCTAAAGGTCGGTAATTTTCTACAGTTCAAATCCAAGGATTCGCCGGGACTGAAGCTTGATCAGGTGGTTTGAGTGGCTGATTAGTTTGAGTGCGGTCGGAATTTTCTGTTGTTCTTATTAAAAGTGGTTTCTGATATAATATATTGTATTTTGAGAGAAATGAATGGTCTTTTTTAGGATTCTTTAAAAATGATTAGGGATGTTGATTTCACACATTCATCACGAACCTGCCTTCTTTAAAGCTCAGTCTCGTTCTAATTCAAAATTCTACACATCGTTGATATTTGCTCCAATAGTTATAAATTTTATATAACTCAGACTATAACACAATGTAGAACACAGTTTTTGCAGGCAAATTTGGTCGTCGGAGTGTCGGTTCAAAACTGCGAAAGTTTTATTGTCAAGCACGTGGTTCCATACAAGGCGAGTAGCTGTACTTCCATACAAGACAATGAGAATTTTCAGAAAAATTGCATATTTATTAGCTGTAGGAGCTAACTAACCGTTTCATGTTCTTTAATTTTTTTAGAAGAAGGAGCACGTTTCAACGAGTCCAGAAACTAGACCTCAAGAAAGAAACATCCAGAAATTAAACCGAAAAGCAAGCTCATGCCAAAATCAATAGGCATGTTAAGGTAATAATTAGGCATCTGTTAAAATTCAGCAGTAGCAAGTTCAGTTGAGACGGCACTGATACGAAAATATTTGCCAAGTTCTATGCATCGTTCTAATTGAACAGCAGGGGACACACTTTCCCTGTTTATTCTAAATTTTGGTTCACATCAATGCATGAATGCAGACTGGCAGGAGACTGACAAAGAGCATAAGCTACACATACACCAAAGCTCTGGATAAAGACTGCAAGAAACCAATGGCAGCCCTTCTCTGCCTATTGTGAGTATTTATGTGGGATGTCTCTTTTTACTCTGTATGCTTCGCTTCTAGACGGCGTTGTTAACAGTTCTTCGCTTTGCAAACTGAAATGTATTGATCTACTGAAAACGTTTTAGTGATACACTACATCTCTGAAAAGCACGAAGTGAGGTACCTACTGCATTACTGAAATTCATCGGTAAAGTTGTACTTTTGAGGCCTTTGACCTCCAATGTGCAACTTCACTAATGATACAATTTGACTTTTTAGGAATGTGGTACATCCCTAAACGTACTACTTTACGGTGTCACAGCCTAATGTTTCCCCCGGCTGATTTTCCCCCCGGAAAAATTGGCCTAGGCTAATCTTTCCCCCTCGGAAAAATTAGACTAGGCCGATATTTCCCCCCGGAAAAATAAGCCTAGGCTGATTTTTCCGCTTTTACTTTTCCCCCCGGAAAAATCAGCCTAGGATGATTCTTCCCCCCGGAAAAATCAGCCTAGAATGATTCTTCCCCCAGAAAAATCAGCCTAGGCTGTACATTCCCCTGAAAATCGACCTATTAGCCTGAAGTTGTTCCAGAAAAATAGTGTGTGCGCCATGACGTGAGTGACTTGTGCACAATCTGAATATAGTAAACATATTGCCGCAAGCAATTCAGTGTGTATCATATAAATTAACATAATCTTAATTCTTAACCATGTTTATTAAAATGTCGTTGTCACAGTGAAATTTCCCCCTAAAAAATTTTTACCCCGGAAAAATTTCACCGGTGAAATTCTCCCTCCCCCGACAAATATCACCGGTGAAATTGTTCCGTGGAAAAGATTTTACCGCTGACCTGTAATCAAATTTTTCAAAGCAATTTAACACTTTCGCATCAATTTCTTTTCTTTTCAGTTTTAAAAAGAGTCCTTGCAAGAAACGACAGGAATTATTGTAGTTTTCTACAAAACTGTTCCTGCGCGGTCAGTCATGGCGTAAATGCTTGCATTTTCCACTAACGTAGCAAAAGTATTTTCTACAGGCTTTTGGAATAGTAATAATTACAAGAATTTCCTGTAGTAAATATATACTAAAGAAACTTGTACTTTTTAATGGAGCTTCCTGCTAGAAAGCTTCCTTGGAAAACTTGAGGCTAATGGGTCTATTTTTGAGGGGGAGTGTTCAGTCGAGGCTATATTCAGATTGTGCACAAGTCACTCACGCCATGGCGCACACACTATTTTTCTGGAACAACTTCGGGCTAATAGGTCGATTTTCAGGGGAATGTACAGCCTAGGCTGATTTTTCCGGGGGAAGAATCATCCTAGGCTGATTTCTCCGGGGGGAAGAATCATCCTAGGCTGAGTTTTTCCGGGGGGAAAAGTAAATGCGGAAAAATCAGCCTAGGCTTATTTTTCCGGGGGGAAATATCGGCCTAGTCTAATTTTTCCGAGGGGGAAAGATTAGCCTAGGCCAATTTTTCCGGGGGGAAAAATCAGCCGGGGGAAAGATTAGGCTGTGACAACGGCAACATAGAAATTTCGATTCTGTCACTTCAAAACCGTAAAGCCCGGTTCACGATGGTGTGCTTTGTGCTTTGTGCTTTGTGCTTTTGTGCTTTTGTGCTTTATCCTTTGTGCTTTCTCGGTTCATGATGGTTTGCAAAGCACAGTGCTTTGTGCCTTGAGCTTTCCCGGTTCATGATGGTCTTCTGTGCTTTGTGCTTTGTGCTTTTGTGCTTTTGGTGTGCTTTGGGAATGTTTGACAATGTCAAACATTTTGACTTGTGCTTTCAGTGCTTTCCAATCAAAACAGACCTTGTTCTATGCTGATTGGTCGAAAACTGAAACTGGAAGTCACATGATCACTACAGTATTCCCGGTGTTGAATTAAAGCTCATTTAGACACGACAAAAATGAAAAATTGAATTATTGAGAGCATGAATAGCTAAGAATTATCATGCGTTAACTTTAGCTATCGTAAATGAATAAAGATTTCATGCAAAAATTTTACTAATTAGTTAATTTTATAATAATTATTTTTAATTATTATTCCGTGACCTGTGCTTTTGATATTGTGCTTTCTCATCATGAATCATTTGTTTTCTGTCTCCTGAGCACAAAGCACAAAGCACTGTCTCCTGAGCACAAAGCACAAAGCACAGGAGACAAAAGCACAAAGCACAGGAGACAAAGCACAAAGCACGAAGCACTCCATCGTGAACCGGGAATAATAGTTCATTCGAATTTTAAAGATTAGTTGTTAAGACCTTTTCTCACGTAGGGCTCATTGAATTTAAAATCAGAAGCAGACAAAACAATGAAACATCAACCTGTAAAACTGAATACTTTTGCCAAAATACTGAAATCTTCACTGCCTGTGAGCCGGCGTACTGCTTGGTGTAGTTTAGGCGTATTGCTTCTGCTTTTTAGCGTAAGCTTGGAGTTCATTTTAAGCTTAGTTGCTCAAAATTGCACATTTCTGACTGTTGATTTGCAGACCAGCCGGCGAGCGAAAGTCATCCGCCGGCGGCCGGCCGAACCACTAGTGGGGATGTGGTGTTGGCGGTGTAGTGTTGTTCAGTAACCGAGTTTCAGTTTCAGCCGGCGGTCCAAAACGGTTTCAGTTTCAGGTCTCCTCCCAAAATAGTAGTCAGTGCA
>JASAND010020267.1:0-15267 GCA_030248195.1 Trissonchulus latispiculum
TTGGTATAAAATGAAAGGCCGAAATGAGCTGAGCAACTTTTGTCATAGAACTGCGTACCCAAAGTGGCTGTAGAGTGCTGTGGTGGGGTGGGGTGGGGACTTAGGCTATTTTGGGTCAAAAATAAAATTTTTCAAATGTGGTCAAATTTGGTATCAAATGAAAGCTCTAAGTGAGCTGAGCAACTTTTGTCATAGAACTGCGTACCCAAAATGGCTGTAGAGTGCTGGGGTGGGGACTTGGGCGATTTTATATGTAGGTCAAAAATGGAATTTTTAAAACTGGTCAAAGTTGTGTCAAATGAAAGTCCTAAGCGAACGGAACGACTTATCATGGAGCCACCCATCCAAACTTGGTGTGTCAAATAACGTCACGTGCCTATGAAACTGTTGTCTTTACTTCTTTAACCGGAATTTAAAGGATAGACACAGCCAACACACACACATATTATCCTCTTTTGTGCGGAGCATTTTTGTTACTTGTATATATATATCTGTATTGATACATATATATCATAGGGGTCGCGGTAGCGACCCCTATAATATGAGTGAAAATGGTCGAATGACCGTGTAAAACAAGGCTGCGCAGAAGCTGCGCAGATTCCTGCGCAGATCCTGCGCAGATTATGTGCGCAAACAATTGTACGTGTCGAGTTTAGTATGTGTGCGAAGTTTCATCCCCGTACCACTTTCCGTTAAAAAGTTGCGCCAAAAATCGCTTACGAGAGATGTTTTTTTCCGGTTCTCCGCTTTGACGTCTGGTAAGGGGGTTTTGTAGCTTTAATAACAACAGATAGAAAAATTTTTGCCTATGAAAACCATATATATTCTTGGAGTACGCAACAAAAATAAGCCGATAGGCTAGTTTTTATGCCTCCCAGAGCCGGAAAAAATTTTTGGCGGGGGGCCAAAGTCGGCCAAAACGTTAAAATGGCCAAAAAGTATGCTTCAAAGGCGCCGTAATAAGTCAGACTGGGCTATATATGGGGCAATACTGCCTATATGGCTGAATAGGACACATATCAGGGTCGTTCAATTGCTATATAATTTTCCGGTCCTGAGCGTAATTTTTGGGCGCTGGCCTGCCAAAGTTGGTGAATTTTGGGTCCAAATTTGAACTTAGTTTTTTCGCTTATTTTGCGACCTGGAAGCCTCAAATCTTGCATACAAAGGTTTTTGCGGACGGAGAATCGATTCCCGCTATCAGTTTTTCTGCCCGACTGACCCAAGTTGCTGGGCTGGTTCCACTTTGCCGTCTGGAGGGTCATGTCGGCAACCGTTTCCTGGAGGTCCATACTAGGCTCTACTTGGCCTCTCAAAACTTTCTCTATATGGGTTTTCTGGTGCGCCCAGCTCATTTCATGTGTCCGTTTTGCTGTGCAACGCACCCATTTTGCTGGGCTAGCTCCACTTCAGAGGGGTCAGGTCGGTAAGGGGTCAGGTGGTCCAAAATGAAATTTTTCAAAAGTGGTCAAATTTGGTATCAAATGAAAGCCCTAAGTGAGCTGAGCAACTTTTGTCATAGAATTGCATGCTCAAAGTGGCTGTAGAGTGCTGTGGTGGGGTGGGGTGGGGACTTAGGCGATTTTCGGTCAAAAATGAAATTTTTAAAAAGTGGTCAAATTTGGTACCAAGTGAAAGCCCTAAGTGAGCTGAGCAACTTTTGTCATAGAATTGCATGCTCAAAGTGGCTGTAGAGTGCTGTGGTGGGGTAGGGTGGGACTTAGGCGATTTTCGGTCAAAAATGAAATGTTTCAAAAGTGGTCAAATTTGGTACCAAATGAAAGCCCTAAGTGAGCTGAGCAATTTTTATCATAGAATTGCATGCTCAAAGTGGCTGTAGAGTGCTGTGGTGGGGTGGGGACTTAGGCGATTTTGGGTCAAATATGAAGTTTTCCTAAATTTGTCATAATAGTATCTGCTTGCGCATGGTGTTCGGAAATATATTATGTTGGTTCTTTTTTGCGCATACATATGTAAAAGAATGGAAAACAAGAACCAAAAATGCTCCTTCGTCGCATGTAAAATACATATGAGTACTCTCAGGCAGGTTGTACAAACACGGAAACTAGCCTGTAAAATGCATATGAGTGGCGTTGAGGTTGTAAATTAAGGAAAACAAGTTGCAACGGCTTAACATATGAGCCTGTCCTACAACGAGGCTCATATTGGCGTCACAGTAGCCTTCTTAAAGATCATCAGGTCATCATATTAAAAAAAAACGAATGAATAGACATAACATGTTAACATTGTGGCTTGAAAGAAATGGACAGAACGAAGTGAACTGCGACACCTCAAGTTTAACTGTACATGCAAGCTGATGTTTCCCAAAACACCGTCGCACCCTGGCTTTTTCCTAGGCAAAATTTCTGGGGGGGGAAGTCTGGGGGGCGGTCCCCCCCCTGTGTTTTTTTTTCGTCGAAACTTTTTGCGAACTTTTACGCAGTCCTCCAAAATTTTTTGCGGAACTTCGCAAAAAATTGCGAAATTCATATTTTTTAGTTTTGCAATGATAACTAATGAATATTATTGATTATGTTGTATTTGAACGCATTTTTAACATTTAACGAATAGTATAACCAAGTTATATGTAACTATTTTTCCATTTTTCATTTTTCATTTCCATTTTTCCTATTTTTCCATATATATGTGTGTTTTTGACAAGAATATAAAGTCAAAGGTGAAAATGCGGGGGGTCTGGGGGGCAGAGCCCCCCAGAAGCTGAGAAAATTTTGTAAAACTGCAAAAAATCCTTAATAGAAACCCTCAAAATTTTGACTTCGGCAGCCAGAAAATCGAAAGCTGCCACAGGGAAAAATTAGTATAAAATTTGGTTTGGGAACACTTATATACAACATTTTAAAATTAAAAGCAAATAGAAAGATTTCGGAAAAATAGTAAAAATAGAAAGAACAGAGCAATCATAATGAAGCACAACGCCAAGATAAAAAGCACGAATTTAAAAATGGGGGCTGGGGGTGACAGCCTCCAGCAAAAGCTAGATGTTTCCGGAACATTCAAGCTTGAAAATCTATTTTTTCGAGCGACTTAGCAAAGATTTTTGGGTTATTCTTGTGCACTTTGGTGTCTAAACAGGTTATGTACGTATGTATGTAAGTACGTATATCCACGACTTTGTTCAACAAATGCATACTTCAGAGTGGTTATCATCTTACTAGAGTGGTTACTATGTGTACGCGTGTACTTCTTCAGGTATTTTAGGAAATTAGTTTATGCGAAAAGAATTTTATTGGATAAGCTTTCACTACAAAGCATTCTACATATCTCGGACAAGAGTCCTATCATAAGACTGAAAGGTGTGTACAATAAAGAAATATGCGCCGAAGGCGCGAAAATTTTTTGAAATTTTCTGCAAAAAGTACCGGAAACACGTGGATTTATTATCAGAAATAGCTGAAAATTTCTACTCGAGGCCAAAAATTTTTGCGGAACTTTACGCAGAGCTCCGAAAAAAGTTGCGGAATTTTCAAAAAAAGTGCGGAATTTCGCAGTTTTTTTCGCAAAAAAAACACACCCCCCCCCAGGTCTGGGGGGGCACGGATTTCTGGGGGGGGAGAAAATTTTTTCGAAAAATGCTTAAAAATAGCTATTTTTTGCTAGTGAGCTAAAATATTAACTGTTTTTAACCTAAATTTAAGCTTAAAATAGCTAAAAAATGCTTAAAAATGTCTAAAAATCCGGCGAAGCCGGAAAAATTTTTCAAAATTTACCCTCAAAACCCTATTTTTCCGGACACTTAAAAGTTCTGGGGGGGAAGGCCCGAATCCTGGGGGGCGGCGATTCTGGGGGGGGCGACCCAAGTCTGGGGGGGTAGACGAAATTCTGGGGGGGGGCCGCCCCCCACCCCCCCCCCCTGTAGGAAAAACCCAGGCACCTAGACCTACTATTTCCGGAAGCACTATAGTACACCTACTGTATTCTCGGAACACTATGACACACTACTCTCACATACGTAATGCTTTCCCCACATGGCTCTGAGTCAGAGCGCAGAGTGGCATGCCGTATAATGCGTATGCACAGTGTCTCAGCGACAAGGTGTGTGAAGGACAATTTTGTAATGAAAAGCTTTACGTGCTATTTATATGAAGGTCAAATATCGACAAATTATATTATGACATACGTACGCCAATATGAGCCTCGTTGTAGGACAGGCTCATATGTTAAGCCGTTGCAACTTGTTTTCCTTAATTTACAACCTCAACGCCACTCATATGCATTTTACAGGCTAGTTTCCGTGTTTGTACAACCTGCCTGAGAGTACTCATATGTATTTTACATGCGGCGAAGGAGCATTTTTGGTTCTTGTATATATATCTGTATTGATAGTAGAGTGCTGATGAAGTATGTACAACACGGCCTATAACTAGCCAGAGATAAATTGCAAACGTCTGAAAAACGCAGCATAGTATTAGAAATCGCGCCGTTTCGTTCATTAACAGTAAAATTTGCATCTGGTTGAGCTGCAGTAGAGTGCTGCTGAAGTGCAGCACGCGGTCTATAACTGACTTCATGTACGTATAAATAATAAGTACAGCAACTAACACTATTGCATCCATGGGCACTGGATGTAGTATTACTGTCAAAATAGATAAAAAGGAAGAAATTGGTGCTTTTCAAGCTTCTTTTTTCTGTTCTGAAGGTTCGGTTGACGATTGATCGACGGTATATACTTTTTTAGAGTTTCTTTTGTGAAACTGACGTTTTTACTTAAGGTTTACTGGAAACCTTACATGCACAAATCTCCGCACCGCGACCCCTGACGGATTATATGCATAAGGTTTAACGTCCGGAGGGCGAGAGGGCAGCAGCCCCTGCCAGTTTTTCAACCTCTCTCCCCCAGAATTTGGGGGGGAGTCGCTGACAAAAAATTGGATATTTGCAAGTACATACAATTTTTGTTTTTAAAGTCATTGCGAGGAGTATATATATGTCCTTGTTAACTGTTTTGTGGAGTTTCTGTCTGACTCAACATTGTCCATATTTTTTACTTAGAAACATGTTGGCAATCATTTTCAAATTTTTGATTTCAAACCACTCTAATGTTACAATTACTTTGTTGTATAGGAGTTGGGCATTTTATAGGCGAAAAAATAGGGGGGCCCCCACTAGTGGGGGTGGGGGCACCCAAAAGTGGAGGGGGAATCCAAAGTGGTCTAAAATTGGCAAAAATGCAGTAAAGTAGCATGTTTTCTACATAATACTTCTATATATATAGGTATATATATAGGTATATATATATATATATATATGCTTAAAAGTTAAGGGGGGTCCATTCTTTGGTCATTTTTTCTAATTTCTCCGATCTCGCTGATTTTCCCATATTTTATTATCCAAATGTTATATTTTAACGAGTTTTTAAAATTAAAGTCGTAGCTCTTATGGTTGTCGAGTAATTTCACCTCAAAGTTGTGATTTCATGTGTTAAACATAGGAATTTCAAAAAGTTGTCATTTTTTGCTTGCGCCAAAAAAATCTCCCGACAAACGTTAATGAATCTGGACAAATTATACATTAAAATAACGCTAAAATATTGAACTGCGGTACCCTGGAATTAGAATTTTAATTTAGGTCTTTAAAATTTTTTAATTAATTTTTGAATGGTTTAAATTTAACACGACTTGAGCACGAAGTCAAATTTTAATCCTTTAAAAATTAATTAAAAAAATTTAATGGCGTAAATTAAAATTCTAATTCCAGGGTACCGCAGTTCAACATTTTAGCGTTATTTTAATGTATAATTTATCCAGATTCAAGTCAAGTCAAGTCATTTATTACTTAAATGCACCGGCTTACAAAAACACTAACAAGGTTATGGCAGTATCCCTAGTGCCGATGTTTCTATGTTAGATAGAACCTCCGCCGACCTTTATCTCAGGCCATGTGGCAGAAGACGTGCTAGTAGCAACATATTAATACATAACGAAACTGGAACATATGCAAGTACAAAAACTTTTGAGCACATATAAGCACGGTAAGCGCTAAAGAGACGTTTTATAGCTCATTTTGAAGCTCTTCGCAAGGCCCGATGGTAGTTATCGTTAGATTTTCGATTTGTCGCTTAATAAAAAAGTTACAGCCAAAATTCGAAAATTTGGGTTTTTTCCCGCCGCGCTATATACGTACAAAAAATGATGCAAATAAGTAGAGCGCACAGGAATTAGTTTTATTCCCTGAACGCTCGCCCTCGGATGAAATTCCATAAAAGCGGTTCCATGTTTTTCAATTTCGATTTGAAACTTCTGAACGAGATGGATCCGTTAGGTGATTCAAAAATTTCGGATGGTAAAGAATTCCAAACATTAACCACCCTATTAAAAAAGAAAGATTGAGCATGAACAGTACTACAGACTTTTCCTGAGAGTTTGTATGGGTGACCCCTAGTCCCAATCTGGGGAGCATAAGTAAAATATACATCAAATAAGCCACGAATATTGCCAAAAACAATATACATTAAGTCAAATAACATCCGTCTAAGTTCTAGTGACTGCAGTTTGCATATGTCTAGTCTTTCCCTATAAGTTAAGTTGCGAAGTCCTGGTAATCTTTTTGTAAAACTACGTTGTACATTTTCAATTAAATCAATTTCAGCAAGAGTATATATACGGAGACCAAATCTGACATGCATATTCCAATAATGGTCGTACATAACACGTAAAGAGCTTAACCATAAAAGCCAAATCTCTATATACATTCAAAGACAGCAAATATAATGCCTACGCGTCTGCATGCATTTGCTTTAATAGTAGCTATGTTATCCTTAAATTTAAAATCTCTGGTAAAATTCACACCCAAATCCTTCACAGAATTTAAGTCTGATATATTTTCCCCATTAATCTGGTACATAAATTCAGGATTCTTTCTACCAAAGTGTACAGTACCACATTTAGAAATATTCAGCTGCATTTGCCAATCAACCCCCCCCATTCAAAAACTCTATCCGGGTCCAACTGATATTGTTGCGGATGTAAACAGTGTCCCACAGATCCAAACAACATTACATAATCAGCAAACATTTTTACTGTCATGAGAGAGTATACGTCATTAACATATATAAGGAACAGAAGAGGACCAAGTACTGAACCTTGGGGTACCCCACTAAGAACTGGCATCCATTCGGAATAATTGTTATCAATTTTAACACGTTGCAAACGGTTCGAAATGAATGATTGATCCAATTTAGAATTTTACCCCGAATTCCATAAGGATATAGTGTATGAGTTAGTTTCGTATGCGTTTCGTAACCTTCAAAGGATATGCTAACTTCAAGGCTAATTTTTTATACAAAGCGCTTGGGCAGCCGTCTGGTCCGCCAGAAAATTTAGCTGGTAACTTTTTCAGGGCTTGATACACTTCAAACTCATCAAAAACATAATCACAAATGCTCAGATGGTTTCGGGGTAATCTGTCCTCAAAATCTGGTAAATTGTCATTATCATGCACAAATATAGATACAAAAGTTTCATTCAATAAATTACATTTCTCCAACGTTTCTGTAACCACATTGTTATCATTATTCAGTAAACTGCATATATTGTGACCACTTTGCCCCATTTTAGATTTAGCATAAGAATAAAATTTATGAACACATGGAGTTGTTACTAACGATTTTTCATATCCAATTTTAAACGAACGAATTTCTCTCTTAACTTGAGCACAGAGTGAACGGTGAAGATCTTTGTCATTTTGAGATCTGGTGAGCTTAAATTTTGTCCAAGCATGCCGTTTTCTGTTTAGCAGGTAACGGTCTGCTATACATATTCTCCGTTTTATAGGTACATAATTTTTCGCTGCAAACATTAGTACATCTTTAAATAGTCCAATAGTCATCGACACTGACACAAGATTCAAATACTGAGTCCCATACAATTCTATTTAGAAAAACCTTAATACTTCCATAGTCTGCACGGGTGTATAGATTCATCAATGTTTGTCGGGAGATTTTTTTGGCGCACGCGAAAAAGACAACTTTTTGAAATTCCTATGTTTACACATGAAATCTCAACTTTGAGGTAAAATAACTCGACAACCGTATAAGTTACGACTTTAATTTTAAAAACTCGTTAAAATATACCATTTGGATAATAAAATATGTGAAAATCAGCGAGATCGGAGAAATTCGAAAAAATTACTCAAAAATGGACCCCCCACCCCTTAAAAGTGCTCAAAAATTGAGTTTGAGTACCAAAATAGGCGATTTTTGACCAAAAAATTGGCGCGCTCCCCCACTAAAACAAGCCCAGCTGATTATCTAGAGGGGTCCCCCAAACTTGTGCGTATATAATTAGTGACTACATTTATACTTTTTAATCTGATCATTAGCTAATAATATATATACTGTGCTTGTTTAGAGTGAAGCCGACAGTGAAGCGGAAGCAACCAGTCAAAAGGAGTCGTCCTCATCAGCCAGTCAAAAGGAGTCGTCCTTCTTTGAGTGTCGACAAATTCCTGGCCTTAGCTGCGGACGGGGATCATGATGGCTGTAGAAGTGTGCTTATTGACACAGATATGGACTTCAACAGTGCAGACATTCACGGTTGGACTGCATTAATGTGTGCCGCCTATGCTGGACACTATCAGTGTGTTTCTGTTCTGCTGGAGTTTGGCGCTGACCGGACTAACAAGAACCGCAAAGGGCAAACTGCTGCAGATTTGGCTGAACTTAGGCAGCATTGTGCAGTTCTGCGAGCCTTGCAAGACACGCTACCGTCTGTTGCAGCATCGACCGCAGAAATCGAGCCTTCTATGGACGAATATCGGGAGAGCTTTTGTGAACAGTGTAATTTGTCCTATACGGATCCCCTGCATTTAACTTCGACACTACACTTACTGAATAAGTCCTCTTCCTCTTCTCAACCAAGTGCTAGCCATTTGTTTTCATTTCCTGAAACTAATCCTGGCTATCGACTGATGCGGAAGAGTGGATGGGATGGTACCAAGGGTTTGGGCGCCGAAGGTCAGGGGAGACTCTTTCCAGTCAAGACAGTGCTGAAGAGGGATCGTCTCGGTTTGGGACTGAATCCTGAAGGTTCCAAGTCTAAAGTGACTCATTTTGGTCCCAATGATGTGACGGCTGTTCAGCGGCCGGCTGTGAAGAAGTTTCCACAACTCCAGCATACTCAGCGAACACTAAATCGTAGATTGCAGAAGAAAACAATTGCTGCTGAAAAACGCTTTGAAAGAAACTTTAGACGGATGTTTTACTAATGTCTCGTCTGCCCAAAAGTGTAGTAGCTTAAATTGTTTCTTTTTTCATGAATGTGCTTAACACTTTCTTTATGTATGCCGATGCAGATTGGAAAGTATTAGGAGTACAGAAATATTTCTGAAAATTAGTTTTTTTGTGGGGTTCCCACCTCATCCCCACGCCCAGCAGGGTAAGAGCGAGAGCACCCCGAGTTTCACCCCAATATGCTGCATAGTCTGCATACTATACCTAATTATATATTTGAGCTGTTTTAAATATGAATTTTGTTTTTCCAATTAAGTTTGTTAATATTTCCAGGCATTTTTCGACCTGTCTGAACACTTAGAAGTTCTGTGGGAGGTTTTTTACCAAATTAGTCTGTTTAATGCCGTTTCAAATAGTGGTAGGTAGTTTTCTTGAAGGAAAGATTTTCTTTCTGCGTCTTTTAGTCAGAATTAGCGTTGTCGATATTAACGTTTGTGTTTGTTGCGTTAATTACTCCGTGCATAAATTATAATATTTTCGTATGTGTTCTATTTATCTTTCTTATAAACAATAAATCAATTTGAGTCTATCGAAATATAGAAGTCTATGCTATCCATGAATTTGCTAATTCATTGCAGCTAATATTGTTGCGATTTAATATTGGACCATGTTCAATTCTAAATGCTGGATTTGAATTCTGCAACGTCCAACTTTGAATATGTTCCTCAGCTGCCGATATCACCGGGAGGTGACGGTGAATATGCTGTTCCCCTGCGTTGTTGCTGGCGGTCAATTGCCGCCGGAGGAACATTGCCGGATGGCCATTCGGAGACAGTTGTAGCGGTCTGCCTCCTTAAGTTAGCAATCATCAGCTTTGAAACTCAAAATTTAAAACTTTTGAATACCTTGAGATTGCGAAATGAGGCGGTCGGTCCATGAAAAATTGGACCAGTGAACAACACTGCTGTGAGTGCATTAAAAGTAGTGATGTGGATCGAATCGACGGATCCGGCGTCGGATCTGCTTGATTTTTCCGGATCGGCAAATGAGGCAAAATAAGCCAATTTGTACCAATTTTTACATTGCCTAATATTTTCGAAGAAATTTTCAAAATCTTTCTTCTGAATTTTGTTCAAATGTTGAATTTTGTGTTTTTAATACTTTGGTTTTATTTTCTTTCTCTGGATAAATAAATATTTTATATGTATATATAAAATAGTCAAATGGAAATGGTTTCTAATATTTTCTGCTAATTAATTTTTTGACAGTCTGCTCCGCTTTTTAAAACTCAGTGACGCTGACTATTCTGGTATGATTAAACGTTCTCGACTACTAGGAATGTTGTCTGAAATTGAAAGAAAATTTTTTTCCGTACGCCCCACTCCAGTTGGATGTGCACCCGTTAGGAGCAGTGTCAGCAGTGATAATTTCGGATTTTCCTGGGGCTAGTATGCTGACACCGAATAATTGTCTTCGCAATTACCCGAGGCGTTTACCAAGGCTGGCGATTTGCCCATTGCAAGTAACGCAATGAACGCACCGCGGCAGCGCACACCCGAAGGCGGCCACCCCTTAACTCTCGGAGAATTGATGACAAGGTGGGAATCACTACTCATGGCGCCGGTTGGCGCCAGCAAAGCCAGGAAAAGGTCGAATTTTGGTTTCCTGGTTCCGCTGAACCAATGATAGTCAAGACATAACATCAACATAAATGCAACAATGAAGCTATAGCAGTTACATAAAGTTATAAAGTTATAAAACCCATGTGATTTAATCCATTATTCTTCGCATGTCGTTGTCGTTTCGAAGATTCAGTCATAGAACTGCACTCTCTGTCCTTTGTTTGCGAGTCCGTTATGCCAAGGAAGAAACGAAGACAGCAGTTGTCGGTGGATGGAAACGTGAGCCGGGTAAGGGTTGGGAGAGTTGGTTTTTTGGCGTAACACTAGGCACTCAGGTTGAGTAGTCTGAAATATAATTCTGGTTGGAAGTGGATTAAGTAGGAAGAATACAAATATATAGCAAACTTAGTAATTTACTGCTCTAGATAGTAAAAGTGACGTTAGGAATTTGCTTTATACGACTGTACTAAGTACAGTATTAACTGAGCTTGTTGGCCTATCTAAAGGCTATGATTCTGCAAAGGGTTTAAAAAAACGAGACGTTAAGCATCGTTTGCAACAGGCTTGGACTTGCAAACTCTCGAACTTGTCCGAACCACAGTTTACCGCCGGAAGACGTTCTATCCTAATTTTCCGACTTCTACCCCGATTTAGTTCCTATTATTTGATAGTTTGACTGGACATGCAATTTATTGAGGTGACTTTTAATGGCTTGTTTAGGATGGCATGGGTGCTGTGAAAAGACTTCAGATCAAGATTTTGGTATGGAACGCGAGAGGAATCGTTGGGAAGATTGGGGACCTAAAAGAGACTCTTAGACTACAACAACCAGATATCGTTTTGCTACAAGAGACATGGCTAAAAAGAGGGTTTAACCTGAGTTTCCCCGGTTATATTCAGTTCCGCAAAGACCGGGATGATAACCGCAGAGGGGGTGGATTATTAACATTGGTGAAAAGTGGTTTGGTCGCTGGGGAGTTAGACTTACCTTGGGAGCAGCATCATGGTAATCACTGCTGCGAGAAGATGATCGTGGAGGTGAATTTTGGCAGAGACGTGTATGTTTTTGCAAACATGTACGCTCCCCCTGGGTCGGCCATCGTGTTCCCTGATATTAGTTCCCTGCCCCCCAATAAATTACTGATTTGCGGTGACTTTAACGCCCATCAGGCGAGCTGGAGTAGTGCCATTCCAAATACAGCGGGTGCAGCGTGTTCCGATTGGGTTACCCGAATAAACATACCTTTTGTTAGCACTCCAGATCTCGTATTTGTTACCGATGACCTGGTCCCTAATGCGTCTGTTCGGACATTCGAGCCGATGGGAAGTGACCATTTCCCCCTTTTTGTGGATATCACGAAGGAATGGGATATGCCTATGTCCAAGAAGGTTTGGGTGTATTCTCGGGCAAACTGGGCCGGCTATACTCGGCATCTGGAGGATTTGCTTGATGGCAAGACCGTGTCCTCCGATGTTGAACGTAGTTGTAAACTGTTTTCAGAATGTGTGCTGAAAGCAGCTCGTCGTTGGATACCGCGGGCACATAGGAAAGAAAGAGTGTGCTCCCAGCTTTCCCAACCTTGCAAGAGGCAAATTGCCAGACGGAGACGTGCTTTTAGATTGTACAAGAAATGACCCACCGCAACAAATCTCCGAGCTTTGAGGAGTTTATCAACAGCAGCTCGCAAGACAATTAGAGAGGAGAGGTCGTTTCAATGGCGTGGTTTCTTAAAGAACCTTACCACAAAATCGAAAGGGCCGACACCATGGAAGGTATTGCGAGGGTTAGGAGGAAATACCAGATTTTCAATTCAGGCTCCGTTGAAGAAGTATGATGGCCAGAAGGTCTATTCGCCTTTTGCAAGGGCCAACGTCTTATTGAAGCATTTTGCGGATGTCGGCAAAGAGGGCAGTGCAGGACATGTTCGAGAAATGGGCCAACTTCGTCGTGGGTTTAACTTTGGTGAGTCCGGAGTGGGTTGCATGGGTGATGACTTTTCCCCTGAAGAACTCGACAAAGAGATTCGAAAGTTGAAGCGAAGAAAAAGGCCTGGTAAGGATGGCGTGTCAAATGAGATGCTGGTTAAGATTGGACCAACTGCTAGGAAGTATTTGTTGGATTTGTATAATATGAGTTGGGCAATGGGAAAGATTCCGAAATCTTGGAAGCATGGGGTGATTGTCGCCATTTTAAAGCCAGGGAAAGAGTCTTCGTCCCCATCCAGCTATCGCCCTATCTGCCTGCTTAGCTGTGTGGGCAAATTAATGGAGAAATTAGTCAACCGGAGACTCATGGAGTGGCTGGAAGCTATGGGCAAATTGGCGCCTCAGCAGCATGGATTTCGACAACATCTTTCTACTCAAACACAACTAATGAGGTTGGTGACTGATATTTAGATTGGATTCCATCGGAAGCTGTGCACCGTTGCAGTTATGCTTGATTTTAAACAAGCATATGATCGTGTCCCCCGGGTTACTGTGTTGAAAAAGCTTCAGGAAATGGGTGCCAAAGGCCGGATGATAAGGTGGTTACATGAGTTTTTAGAGTTCCGTACACTACAGGTTGATTGTCAAGGTTGCCTATCGAGGGCTGTAGCTGTCAACGCTGGAGTACCCCAGGGCGCCGTGTTGAGTCCCACACTTTTCTTGATTCTGATTAATGATTTACCGGACTGGGTTATGCAGCAGTTAGTTGCAGATCCTTCCTCCATTCATGAAGAGGTTGACAAGGTTGAGATTGGGATGTTTGCTGACGACGTTGCATTTTGGGTGCGCGGTAGGTCCTTGGACGATGTAGTGGCTTGTCAGCAGGTAATGGTTGATGCAGTAACCGAGTGGTGCTCTTCGAATGGTGCTGAATTGGGTTTAGAAAAATGCAGTCAGACGTTGTTTTCGATGAGAAATAGGGATTCTGATGGTGATTTAAAAGTCACAATTGGCGGGAGGTTGTTGTCAGTGGTCAGGTGTGTGCGGTATCTTGGGTTGTGGTTGGATAGAAGGCTGACTTGGAAGAGTCATGTGGATTTTTTAGCACGGCGAGGAAGGACAAGACTTAACCTGCTCAAAAGATTAAGTGGGAGCAATTGGGGAGCTGACAGAGAAGTGCTCAAGCAGACCTACCTTACCTGCGTTAGGCCCATTCTGGAGTATGGACATGGATTGTGGTCTACTGCTTCGCCAACCGTCGCGTCCGCTGTGGACAAGACGCAGAACGAAGCATTACGGGTTATCACAGGAGGCCTTAAATCCACTCCAGTGGACGTAATAGAGATTGACACCCGAATTCCACCACTGAAGGCACGTCGAGATGTGGCTATTTGCAGAGACTACTACAAAGCGGGAGTTGTTCCAGCATTTTCTGGTTTGAGAGACATATACCAACAGCAGAAGAGATGGAGACTGCAGGGTCAAAGTATAGTTCGGTTGGCCCTTCTCTCGATTCAGAAATACCCAAAGTGGACTCCAGCACCGTTAGATGGAGCACCTCTTCCGTCCTTGGATGCTGAACATCTTTGGAGTGTTGATACGTCTGTCCTTCAACGCGGAGGAATGGGCAATTCGGCAGAAAAGAAAAGCGCTGGATTAGACATCATCCAAGGCTATAAGGCATCTGGAAAATCTTTAATCTTTACTGATGGGTCTTTTTGTCGAACCAGTTTCAAAGCCGGGGCTGGCTTACTGTTGATTACCCACCAAAACGATCTGTATGAGATGGCAGCCGGAGTGGGACCCCTACCCTCAGCTTGCTGTGCAGAGATGACGATGTCTGAAATTGAAAGAAAATTTTTCACCCAAGAAAGTCTGCAAGATTTTTGTATATGCTATTGTATGACCGTGTTACAAACTTCGGTCGTTTATAGCAAACTTACCTTTAGAGCAAGCTTTTTACTCTTTGACTCGTCCTGAACTGGAGATTTAGACTAGCCTGCAAATCGGGTCTGAATCAAGGAAACTATTTAATATTTAATATTAATTACTTAATCTATTTAAAATACTTCAATTATTCAAAATTTTAGCACATTCAAGATTTTGCATATCTGATCGAATAGAGCTGTTCCAGCTGCAAGTCTTACACTTACTTTTGAATTATAATCTATTATTTAAAAGCTAATTATGGGCTGAACCCAATATATGTATAATTTGAATTGAATTGCTCCAATTTCTAGAATTCACTGTTCCTATTCAGGCAAGTTTTCGAAAATTCCGGAAACAGGGCGCATTTCTATGTTCTAGTTCTATTACAAATGTTTTCAGCTCGCCAATACCTTTCGGGTGATTAAGTGCTGGCAATTAAAAATATTTAAAACCGGCAAATCCTGTTTTCGCGAATTTGGGAAGAGAATTTAGTGCATTTATGGGCAATGATTGTAATACAAAACGTGTTCAGATCGTCAAGAGCTTTTAAATGGTAACCATATTGTGAGAATTGAAAAAACAAAATCGGGAGATTTTAAAACA